>MNCI01028922.1:46332-86121 GCA_015680685.1 Gnetum montanum | reverse complement strand
TTTTGATTATATGGTTATTTTAATCATGTTTAGATCACTACAGTTTACTTTTAAGTTTTCATTTACTTATTTTGTGATGTTTGTGATTCCCTACCTATTGCATCATTTTAAAATTTCTGTGGTCTTGTTCCTTGCACTTGCATGCAATTAAAGTTTGGGGGCTAAGTGTTGATGTCAACACTCCCATGCTCTCATGGGGCCATGATTATCAATGTTTCTATTTCTCTCTCTTAATAAACATAGTAAAAATCATGTGAGTAGTGGAAATTTAAACTATTGGGTGGTGGTTATTAATGGTGGCAGTTACAGACATTTTTGAAAGTTCTCCAATTAAGGCACCCTAGGCAATAGTCTCCTAAAACAAGTTTTCTTTCCTGGTGTTGGTGTGACCAAAATTTATGCATCAACAAATAGTAATTAGTGATTATTGATTTGGGTAGCAAGGATGTAGAGTGATTTACCAAAAGTGGTAGTCAGTCTTTGGTCTGGTGATGATTGGTGTAGGCCTGTGCGACTCATTGTGGATCTATGTTGTAACTAATGGTAGTAGTGTAACGATGCATGTGTGGAAATGCATGGTTAAATTTCTATAGACTAAGGTAGTTAACCCTGGCATCATTATGGTGTCCTTATCCACAACAATCCAAAACAATGAGCCAATAGAACTTCTGTTGAAATCTGTTGTGGAAGAATGTGTTAGATATGACATAGTAGGCTTGAGAGTTGAAACAAAACTAGGCATTGATGATACAACCTTGACACTCCATTTATAGTGCAAGGGTGGGATGCTCATGGCCACCAACAAATCCATGGGTGGTGTGAAGAAGATCCTGCTATGGTTGACACCCATGGGCAGGCTATGTAATGAGAGGTTTGGGTGGTGCTTTCTGAAAAACTTCTAAGAGCCAGAGGGTGCCAGGTGTGCTTCTATGAAGCATGGGTAGACAAACTTGTACAAGTGGTAGTTTGTTTTGTTAATCAGATCGGTGCTCAACTTTGAGCTGAGTCTTGTGTTCAAACTTGTTTGTTATTTTTGCAATAGATTTTTAATTTCTATTGAATGTTTGGTCATTAGTAGTGATGTTTGGGTTTATTTCTCCTTAAGTTATCGATCCTCATTTCCTAAACTTGTTTAATGGATTGTTATATTTCATTTAAAATTTCCTTACCACATTATTTTTAATGAATTGTTATTTTCTACCAAATTTATTGAACAATTACTTTATTTAAATTTCATATTAAAGCTATTTAAAATTATCAACATCATTGAATTTCTATCCATTTAAACACCACATTACCTTTACTAGCTGAGACTATTCCTGGGTTTTATACCCATACGAGAGATGCCCTAAGCAATAGTCTCTCTAAATGAGTTTTGTGGGTATTGCTATGACTAAAATTTTTCAACAACAAATATAGTTGTAAATCTTAGATATCTTTAATCTAAAGATAAAAGAGCAGCTTTGTAAGAAAACTAGTATTTACAGCTAAACAAGTATTTATAGGTAAACAATAAATATTTTTAGATATCCTTCATGCCAACATTTTCTTATCTATTGCTTACATTAAATGATGTTATAATAATGCAAGGTATCAAATATATGGACAATAAAAATGAAGTGTTGACCTAGTAGTATAGGTCTTAGCTTGTGATGAGATGTGACTTGATGGGCCTTAACGTCATGTACTCGATGTCGGGGCTAATAAGCAATGTTGGATATCTAACATCATCTCATCTAGACCTCACCTATAAATACTACACTTGGGATTCCAAATGAGATAGTTCCTACACATCTTAGAAATAGTTGGTTTTTAGTTTCTTTTATTTCTTTTATTCCTAGTGCATGCCCACATTATGATGTTTGTAATTGCACAACACCTTTGTTCGAGTGTGACATACTTGGACACATTACATGACTGGAAATAAAGATCATGATTACTTCCATCATTGTAGCATACACTTAGATTAATATTATTTCTTTAATTATTCAATGCTTTCTTTATTTAAACATTTCCATTTATTGTTATTTACTATTCTTGTTGTTAAGAAGAATGTGTATGCCTTAATCACAAGCATTTAAGTGTAAATATTTGGTCACCTAGAGGTGTGTAGTTTGCACAACCAGTGACGTACACTTGGTAAACCCAAAAGTAGCTCCACAAAGTCCAAGACATGTACAGATAGTTAAGAGCATATACCATCGCCATAGGCTAATTTAGGCTATATTTTTCATTGTTCATTAGTTAAGTAATTTATCTCTTTTCATCACTAGGAGTAGCATAGAGTTAGGAAATATCATACACCTCACTTTGGAGTAAACCATACGTGAAAAGGCTGCCACTAGTCCAAGTGGGAAGACAACAAACTACGATCAAAGCATAATGATCTAGATGCCACAGCTAGTCCCATCCATGGAATTCAACTGGATCATGCATGAACGCTTATGATTCGTATGGTTGAGCATAGGGGTACCTCATCATTCATCATTGGCACTATTGCTAGGGATGGTGCTAGTTATCTAGATTAGTTATATTATACAAGATCGTTGTAAAGGAATTAATGATATATCTTTCAGAAGCTATTGATTCACACACATCATAAATGATGAACAATGTCTCTCTCACATAGAAGTGACTATGCATTGTATAGTGAACACATTCATTGGAGAATTAATGAGATATACAATGAAAAAGATTGGAGTGATCAACCTTATGCAAGGGTTTCTTATGACCTTATGCTAAAGTGTGGTATTGATTGTTGAAACCAAATTTAATCCATTGATGGTCTACAATGTTGGACCTTTTCAATGAAAGATACCAAACCTATAAAAGAGTATCCAACATGAGGAGACAAATCCAAGAGTGGAAACAAGAACAACATGAACCCATGGACATGGCCTTAGATAGATATTATGCCTACCTGAATCGATGCCCAAGCCATGGTTTCTCTAAGGAAGAGCGACTTTACCACATTGTAGATGGGCTTTGTAGTGAAATAAGGATGATCCTTGGGATGTATGACCTAGTGGAACTATATGATCGCCAAGCCCATCAAGTAAAGAGATAATAGAGTGTATGGAAAAAGTAGAAGGAGAAATGTGTAAATGGGAGAATGTCAAAAAGCATCAATGGGATCCAACTCTTCAATCAAAGGAGGTCCAAATTTATGGTAAGGGAAATGAAACCACCTTTGATAGGGTGATTTTGCAATAAACTTTGCTAACAGAGGAGTCTATTGATGATCTAGAAGAAAAATCAATAGGATGTCTAAATGGATAAATAGAAATGTAACAAATCTTGTTGAAATGGTCATAGAGAAGATTATGCAACACAAGCCTGGTAATCACAATCAACAATAGACATAGAACCAAGAAACAATTAGGAATACTTTTTGGTAGATGAGAAAAGTAGTTAACGAAAGTAAGGCTAAAGACTCCACCATAGAAAAAGATGATGTATGTGACCTATGCATATATGAACATCCAAAGGGCCAATGCCCCATATTGTTGCATCTATAGGAATATTGAGTAGGAGCCTTAAATTTGAAGTTTTTTCAAAAGCACATGCTCAGAAGACTTCCTCTCCCACAAGATAATTATAGACAGTCCCACAATTGATCATACCATCCTAGGAGGACTTACCACCAACCTTAACATGGTCCTCAATCACAGTGGAAACAACCACAGTCATGGGGGAGGTCACCCCCACATCATCCATATCCATCGAAAATGCATGGCTATTATGTTCATCATCCTATTTTTCCAATGAGTTCAGCATCTTTCACTTCAAATTGCCACTATCACTCTCCTGAGTACCATCAATACATGACATCCCCTAAAGGATCACCACCTCATGCTTCTTACCATCCAAATCACACTTGATATTCTCATAATCCACCTTCTTATATGCCACCACCAAGGACATAAGAAGGGTTGGCATCCCAATATCAAAAAATGAGTGCCACTTGTGCTACAAATGTGTAAAGCCATGCTAACACTAGTGGGTCCCAAGCACAATTCCGAAAGCATCCTTTCTAGAGGAAGGGCTATAAGCCAAAGTAACCCATGTATGAATCCACTACATCATCTAAGCCAAGACAAGGCCAACCTAGTGCACCACCTTTCTCATCTAAACCAATGTCCTTTGACCATACAAGGGCCACCATCTATTCATACTCCAATCCCACATCTAACTAATGAATCTACAAACATGGAGAAACAAATGAATCCATGCATAACATCTCATGCTCAAGGGTGTACTAGTGGTCCGGTCATCTATAATGTTAACACACCTCATATCTTGGCCCACCATACATATAACCATCAAGTGTGTGACCAACAATTCTTCTACCTAGCCACCACACCTCCAATGGACACCTAGTGGTTGGGGCATGAATGGATCCCAATGTTTCATACATACATGGATCCTTTTCATCCACTTATTAATCCTAGCCATGACCAAATGTTTAGTCGTGGGGGTTACCCCCTTCTAATATTCAAGATTTTTAAGTACTTTTTAGCTTTTTGTTTTACAATTTTTTTTATCATTTTTCTATTCTTTCTATTTTTTCTACATTTTCTAGTTGTTGTTTTAATTTTCCTTGTATGTAATCTCGCTATTAATCATGTTGCCCATTGAGGTGGGGTTTTTTCTCTATGTTGTCGAATCATAAGGGACTAATTATTTAGACATTGTAACCACAACATCCACTCACCTATTCCATTAATAAGAGGTTCTTGCTTTGGTCATAATGGTAATCTCTTTCATCATCCAAACTCTAAATAACTTCATAACCATTGTGTTTGGATGGAAGAGTGTAGAACCAAGATGGAATGTAAATGGTGTGACCTCAAGGGGATTTGTTGATTCTCTTTGGCTACTTCTATATGTTCTATCATTTTGTTGAGGTTGTAACCATATCCTTGTAGATCTAACAAAAAATGGAAGTATGAGAAACTTTAATCGGCATTGAATAAACTTCTATGGGATCCACTAAAAAGACATGAACCCATGAATGAAGGTTGGTAACTTCTTAGAAACATCAAAAAGAAAAAAAAACAAGTAATAAGTGTGCCATAATAATGCTCCTTCCTTGGACAAAATACCAAGTGATGTTACTCCTTGCAACTTTGATAGTCTTATGGTTGTTTGTCAATGGGATGAAACAATGCGATGTCATTGAATGTGGTATGAAATTCATTTGAATCTTAGAAGGAAGGACACATGGTTATCTAACCATTAATAACACACAAGGTTTCATTATGACCATGGCACAATACCTCATGTCCTGATTTCTGTGATCCCTTATTCAGTCTATCCATCTCATTGTCCGAATGTTCATAACTTGTGGTTTTGTGTAACATGGAGTAATGATCTCAATTTGGTGGTTTTAACATGCATGTCTTGTTTCATAGGTATGCATTACATTCAACTCCTCTAGTACCTATGGACATTTTAGGCATGGTTACGCAAAGGCATCATAGGCTAGAGCCTACTTTGGGAAGGATCCACTTGTGTAACTTTTTGTGATTTGTACTTGTTTAATATGACCACATCATTTTTCACCTTCCATGTACTCCAAGTGTTATATTTTACTAATTCTCTATCATGAACATACTCTATCCCACAATCAAGCTTTCAATGCCTTTTTCTTGCTCATTCCTATACTTTTACCTTTGAAGACTTCACCTTATTCTACTTTTGATACCTCCAATGCATTGTCCACTTATCCAAACTACAAAATTTAACTTTCAACCTTCCAATATAACCCAGAACTTTAGTTTGCATATCCTTTGTCCCCATAAAAATTGAAAATTTTGGACCTCAACATCATGTACCTGAAGTCAAGTTTGACTTGATGTCGCATGCTCCACATCGTGTACTTGACGTCAGGTCTAAAGAAAATATATATTGTTGACTCTTGTGCAACGTGGACTTCATTTCTCTCAATTTTTTTTAGGGGAGTTGTTGCAATTTTTCTTCTCACAACTTAGAGCTCTACACCTCCTTATTTTAGTATCCATGCTAAACAGGAGGCCCAATTTTTTAGTATCCATCCAGAGGCCCCTGCTACTAGGTAATCAGCCCAAGGTGAGGTGACAAAAGTACCATCTCTTGAATAGGGACAACATCTCATGTTGCCTCCTTGGCATCCTGAAAAAGTCCACATTGGCCTTAGTCATTTTGGAAATGAACTTTGGTCCATTCATGGAATTTTCTTTTGAAGCAGTGCAAATGCAACTCAAAGCATCCCCATTGTGGTCAATCCTGTCTGATAGTGGTGAATGGTACCTAAGGGAATTCTATTAATTCTAGCACAATAAGGATGAAGGTACCACTGTGAATATCTAAGGGGTGAATGTCTCTTACACAATCAAAGATATAGCGATAGCTCTCAACCTGTCCAATGAAGGGGCCAAGGTTGCTCACTTGTCTACTAGATCTAACCCCAAAATGAAGAGATTGTGGCTAAAACTAGCGTATAGCAAAGAAGATAAATCATATTATGAGATGACCTTATAAGAGAGAACTTACTTCAAGATTGGGACATATCACCTATTCCCCACCAAAGGGCTCAATCACATTTCCACTTGTGTGGCTAGAGGAAGCACCATTCTAATGGAAAAATTTTTAGTTAACCTTCCATAATACTATTTCATAGAAATCTAGCGACAATTTGAAGAAACAAAATTAGAGAGACCAACACTTCCATTTCCCTATCTAATCAAAAAGCTATGCAAGTGAGTCAAAATTTTAGGATATACTAATGATATCCTTTGAAAGGCTTAGCATGCCTTCTTTGCAAAGCTCCTCAAAATCGCAGCACCAAGAAAAGATTCTAGTGGGAAGCAAGAAGCTAAAAAGGAGATAGAATCAATAACGAAAACCCAAAAAGAGCCAAAGTAGTGCCAACAAGCACAAGCTTTGCCACTACCTCCACAAGATTATAGACCATCGATGAGTCACCTGTAAAGAATCATTGACACTCTCAGCTGGGGAAGCAGGGATGAGGCTAATCTCTTCTGGGTTATGGATGATGTTGTACGATCCACTATATCAATTGATCCAACAAGGGGAAGATCTCGATTCAGTTAGGAGGAGGGGTATCCCAATGGTCACATCTGATCTCTGGGAACACTACATAATTTTAGGTCACTTTGGAGACTAGAGAAGGCACCATAGTCATGGTACTACAACACAAAGCTGCAACAGGCATAGTAGAGGCGATCACTGATCACATCAAGGAATCATTCAATGCTCCTATTGTGCCTTTGACTATTTTGGCAAGGACAAGAGATGTGCAAATGCTAGTCGAGACCTTAATAACTCATGCAGTGCATGAGGATGTAGTTAATTGTTTGCTACAAATAGGTGAAGTGATGATCACTCTGTTCAACATCCCCAAGGATGTCATTGTGGCATAATTAGATCTCATCACTAAAAAAAGGAAGTTGGTCATGGATAAGGTCAGGGTAGAGCGTGCAAAAGCTAAGGTGTAAAGATTGCAAAAAGAGCTAGGTACCTTGCATGCTGAATGATGGGATCCTGCCTGTTTCATTACATTAGACCAACTGGAGTAGTTTTAGATGGAGGAGCTTACCAAGATAGAAAAGAAGAGAGTAGCTATGGAGCAAGTAAAGGAGATGGCGATCTAGAATGCCTCAGTTACAAATGCGTAAACTCATGCACATAAAAAAGCATTGACCACTGTTCAAGAAGAAAACAAGTAGCTCACTAAAGAGAATGCTTGGTTAACCATAGTGGAAAAGTAAAGAACATACTAGAAGAGAGTGTCCACCAGTTGAGGGAAAAATTGGTGAGGATCAACTAGGATATGAGTCAATTCACCCGAGAAAATAGAACCCTCTCTATGAAGGAGGTACACGGTATTCGACCAAAGACAGAAATTGAGATTAGCACGTGGCAGAATGAGGCCAAGAAACATGAAAAGTTAAAAGAACACTTTTGGGACTAAGTTGGCATGTACAAGGAAATTAATGAGAAGGAAATAAAAATGGCCAAGGCCCACATCAACTCCTTGGCAACACAAAATTTTGAATGGTAGGCCATTTTGGATAGTTATGCCATGGTCCAACAAGCGAATGTTAAATATAAGGACTTGTAGATAGAAGATTTGAAAGAATACATGGTGTTGGCTAACCTTAGATATGCCAACCTTACCATGTTAATAGTATGTTGTCCCAGAAGTAAGTTGAAGAAGCAAGTGGCAACCACCTATGCACTTTATGAGAAGGAGTTTGCGGATTAGAAGGATGCGTTGCAAAAGTTACAAGTGACAAACTTAGAATTAGAGGTGCTCAAAGCTAGCAACCAGGGATAGAAAGATGTGGCCTTGAACTGAGCTCAAATATTGATAGACCATCATGAGCTAAAGGATAAAGCTAGGGCCTTCAAGGAGGAACGATGGTAGTTCACAGATTGGTACATCAAGGAAAATCAGATGTTTTTGCAACTACCATGTCCTTGGGATGTATTGATTCCAACACACATCGACACATTAGCCTAGATAGTGAATGACCCAAGGATGGAGGAGGAAAAATTTTAGGCCTTGCTCAATCATTACAAATTCCAGTGGCTTGATGACAAAGGGAAGTGACCAATGGAAGAGCCACCATCTCCAGGAATTACATGAGCCTCCCAGTCTTGTTTTTTCTTGTCTTATTTTGTAATAATATGTTCCTTTTTTGTACTTCACCACTGTAGCATGCAAAGAGTCAATTATTTTGTCCATTATTGAAGTCAGTCAATAATCCCATACCTACCCAATATTTTGTAAAAGGCTTGTTCCTCATCTTTGTTTAACTCAAGGATGAGTTTTCATTCAGCTGTGGGGGTATGATGAGATGTGATTTGATGGGCCCAAACATCATGTTCCCAACATTGGGGCTAATAAGAAATGTCAGATACTTGATGTCATCTCATTAGGACCTTGCCTATAAATACTACACTTGGGCTTCTAGATGAGATAGTTTTTGCACATCGTAGAAATAGTCAGTTTTCAGTTTCTTTTCTTTCTGTTATTCCTAGTGCAAGCCCATAGTATTATTACTTTAATTATTCAATGCTTTCTTTTGTTAATTTTTCCATTTATTGTTATTTACTATTCCTATTGTTAAGCTGAATGCGTATGCCTTAATCACAAGTGTTTAGGTGTAAATACTTGATCACCCAGATGTGTATAGTTTGGCACAACCAATGATGTACACTTGGCAAAGCCAGAAGTAGCTCCATGAAGTCCAAGATGTGTATGAACGGTTAAGAGTGAATACCATCACCATAGGCTAATTTAGGCTTTATTTTTCATTGTTCATTAGTTAATCAATTTATCTCTTTTCATCACCAGGAGTAGCATAGAGTTAGCAAACATCATACACCTCACTTTGGACAAAACCATACGTGATAAAGCTATCGCTAGTCCAAGTGGGAAGATAGTGAACTCCGATCAAAGCATAATGATCTAGATGCCACAACTAGTCCCATCCATGGAATTTAACTGGATCGTGTATGAACACTTGTGATTTGTATGGTTGAGCGTAGGGGTACCTCGCTGTTCATTAGCTTGGTAACCCTAGGTTACATGTTTGGTTCTACTAAGTAGTACTAAGTTATAAAGTTCTATAAATCTTAAAGTGTACCTATGTTTCAATTATTTCAGATTCCAACACTTCAAATATATAGACAACAATAGCTTGCACTTTTCAATTTTGTTCACCCATTTCATGGATTATGGTTTTATGTACAATGCTATCATATGTAACCATTAAGGAGCAATAAAGGGCAACCACATTAAAGGCTTCGGTTGGATTCATTTAAGCTTTTCTATCCTAGTATGAAATTTCATTAACATCAAATTCAAAAAGTTGTAAAATTAGGAAATAGAAAAACAAGTTATTTTAGTTTAATCAAATTAAGATAATAGTATATTTATTAAATATAAAAAATTGTTATTTGAAGATGTATAATATTAAAAGATGATGTAGAACATTGTTATGTAAAATTATATAAAAAATTTATTAAAAAAGTAATATTTCAATAAAAATCATATTACTTTAAATAGTATGAAAGTAAAACAAATTGTGAAGATTCTTGAAAACAAGGATATTTTACAAAAAAAAAACATTTTCAAGGGTAATCTATGACAACTCTAGATTTTCAATGGAGGTATACTCTATGAGATAATAATAAGAATTCTATAATATACTTGGTTGGAGCCACACTTAATTATCTCAACCTACTAACAAAAAATATTTTATGAGCATGATAAGCAACAAGTTGCATGTTCAATGATCTACATCACTTAAAATTTTTAGGGTGTTGAAGTGATTACATGTGAAATTGAAACTTTGATTGAGATTTTATTAAAACATTAGAGGGGAGGAGGCCCATTTGATGGAATCAAAGGGTTAAGGGACTGGGCAACTTAAAGTATAAATTTAGGCCCCAATAGACCCATTTTGTATACATGTCCACTAGCAAATAACAAAAATGTGCAAAAGGATAAGGCACCCTAGCAACATTAGAATATAAATGGGAAAAACAAGGGTAGTTAAATAATGGAGAAGAATAAAGTGGCAAGAGTCTATTATTAATCACGGTTGTGATAATTAAGCACATTGTTGTTGGGTTTGGTTATAGTACACTAATGAAATCCTAGGGATCATTTCCATTTATGCTCCTTGTAATCTGAATGATTAGAATCTTCTTTGGAATTGGCTTGGGGACAAANATTCAACCTAGAAGAAATGTAAGAGGTTTCATGTCTATCATTTCTCTAAGTAAACCAATTAGAAGCACTAGAAGAGGGGTAGTTTCCATTAGCTTCTTGCAAATTCAATTTTCTCTTCAATGAAAGCCAAATAGAAAGNGCTTTCATTGAAGAGAAAATTGAATTTGCAAGAAGCTAATGGAAACTACCCCTCTTCTAGTGCTTCTAATTGGTTTACTTAGAGAAATGATAGACATGAAACCTCTTACATTTCTTCTAGGTTGAATTGGGTTTACCTATCTATGAATGCTTCTATTTAACTTACTATCACCAACGATGCTATGGTTCAAGCAGATTATACCCAGGTTCTGTTAGATCCTATCCATTGGTCTCTTTCCCTCTCTAACTGTTCTTGCTCTTCCAATTGACCTTTATACTTTTAACATTTCCTTTCTTTGTAGCAGCTTCATTAGCTCTTTATTGATGTAAATATGGAATCTACATTCTAAACCCCTTGGAGAAGATGGTTGGATTGATTGGTGGACAAATGCTTGTACTTGCCTCCAGTAGTTTCCCAAACATGCGGGTAAATTGGTGGATTCAAGACTAAATTCTCATAAGTCCAACCTTCATAAGGAAATCTCATTATTACAAAATGCCATTAATAGAGGTGCAGCTATTGAGGCTCAATTTTTTAGCTTGCAAATTGCCAAGGAGAACATGCATATAATTGATCACCATGAAGTTAGAGGTGCTCACCTTCGTGCCCGTCTTTCTTGGCTTTACATGGGTGACTAGGATTCTCCTCAAAGGAAGACACCCATCCCATACAATCCTAGCTATTCAAGTTAATGATAATATCTTTACTTCCAAGATAAAGATTCTACAATCTTTCTTTGAGTTCTACTCTTAAATTTTTCAAAAAGAAGCTATTGATCCCACTGTAGTTAATACCTGCTTAAAAGTTATTGCTCCTTTTAATCGTTGCATATTTGGTGATGTTTTTCTTCTTTCTAAATAGGATCTAGGTAAAGGTGTTTAACAACTTCATGATGACAAAGCCCTTGGTATGGATGGTCTTCCTACAAAATTTTTCAAGAAATTCTAGCCTACTCTTCAAGATACTATCTATAGTGTGTATAAGCAAGCTCTTAGGAAAGGTTCCTTTGGCAAACATATCAATGCCAATATTATTAAGCTTCTACCCAAGTTAGAAGATCATATGTGAATTAGCAACTGGTGCCCTATCACTCTTTTAAATGTTATCTACAAAATTTTTGCTAAAGCTATAGCCAATAAATTAAAACCTTTTCTTCCTCATCTCATAAGCAAAGAGCAAATTGGTTTTGTTCAAGGTAGGTATATTTTATACAATGTTGTTATTGCTGTTGAGGGCTTGCATTGGGCTTCTTCCACTGATAAAAATGCCATTCTTCTTAAGCTAGATTTTGCTAAAGCTTATGACATGCTTTATTGGTCCTTTTTAAGAAGTATATACTATTTTTGATAGACATATCAATTTGGTTTTGTGAAAGGCCTCTTCAGTTATTTGTATTAATGGAACCTTCTCTAAGGTTATTGAGTTTCAAAAATCAGTTCATCAGGGATGTCCTTTAGCTCCTTATCTATTTATCCTAGTTGTTGATGCTCTTGGAGCTGTTCTTAGATCTCACAATGAATCTATGAGGTTAAGAGTTATCTCTCTTCCACAAAAAGGAAAGGGTCTCATTTATAGCCAATTTGCAGATGACACTTTTCTCACTTTGCTTGAGGACCATAATAATTTTAACATTGCCTCTGATTACACTGACATCTATTGTAGAGCCTCAGGAGCTAAAATCAATTGGAACAAAATGTAGGCTATTCAGTCTAACTTCTCTTCAAGGCCTACTTGGACTTATCATTTTAATATCAAGTGGCTTTCTCCTACAAATGTTTTCACACTTTTGGGTATCCCGATTGCTTTATTTGCTACTCCCACTACCTTATGGAATAATGTGGTAGAAAAAGTAAAACATAAAGCTTTGAAATGGGCTTCTAAACCCATATCTTTTGTAGGTAGATTTATCATAGTTAATCATATTTTGAGCTCCACTCATGTGTACTATTCTTCCTTTATGGTTCCTTCCAAATCCTTCTTTTAGTGCATCAAAAAAATTCTTAGAAATTATTTATGGGGGGATAAGGACAATCACAAAGCTTTTCATCGAGTTACTTGGGATATCTACACTTTAAGTAAGGAGCATGGGGGCTTAGGCCATGCTCTATTGAGCACCAAAGTATTCTCTTGGCCTAAATATTAGAGGATCCTTTTTAGGCATACAATTTCATGTCTTGGTAGTCACCATAAATGGAAAAACACTCATTGGAGCAATTGGATCATTAGTGGATGCTATTAGAAGATTATAGGTTTTTTCTTGTTCAAGCAAATTTGGCAATGTTAGAGTCAACTTAAAGGGTTTTTGCAATGGAAACCTTCCCAGATAAGCTTGAACTCTTTGTTGATGCACTTCATCTGGTGGTCTCCTATTTTTTAAAAGAGTTTGGGTTATCTTTATGAAGAATTCTCTCATAGAGCGAATCATTTTGTTGATCACAATCTCCATCATGTTGCTCAATTATTTACTATTAGGAATGATTATACTACCTTCTCTTGGCAACATGCCAAAGTAAAATGGGGGTTTCAAAGACAAGACACTCTTATTTACCAACACATTGATCATGTTCTCTCCAACTTTGGTGTTCCTAAGTTGCATAATAATACTCGTTGGTATGATGATTGGTTTTGGCCTAATGTCTCCCCTTTGCATTCTTTATACCTTTCTAAAGCCAAATCTTGGTTTCATGTGCAAGAATTCAAACTCTCCACTTTAAATAGAAGATGGAGTGTGCATCTTGAGGATCACCATTGGAAAGCTATTTTTCATCATGTTTCTAAGGCCCAACCTAAGCACCATTTATTTTTTCTGATCCTTGATTCTTCAAAGTCTTCTTGTTGATTTTCCTAAATGCACCATTTTTCAAGTTGATGACTCTTTTGTGCATGTTTTTTTGGGATTTCTCATTCTTTTGAGAACTTTGAAAGTGGTGTCAATCTCTCCAAGTTTTTATTCCTAACCATTATGTCAGTTTCCCTTTGTGTATCTTCAAAGATGATTGTGTTAAGTGACATCTTCAAAGAGCCTGGAAAATTCTCTTATTTGAGATTATTTTCTTTATTTGGAAATGTCGTCTAGATGCCTAGTATCAAAACACCAACTATACTGAATTTGACTATGGTATGAAATGCTCTATTGCTATTAATGTTCAACTTCTATGTTGAGAACTAGGCTTTACCAATAATATTACTTTTTCTTAAGTGGTTTCTCTTTTGAAATTACTTGTTTTGGTTTTTTTTTTTAACTTTCGTCCTAGGAGATGTGAGAAGCTTTTGTCTTGTTGTAGGTGGGGATATCTTGCAACTTTGGGCTCTGTTAAGACTTTGGTTTATGGTTTTCTTCTCTAGTTCGCAGCTCACCTTAACAACCCACCACCACTGTGCCAGCGCCTCCTTAACAACCCACTTATTAGGTTTGTAGATCAACATGGCCCTAGAAGGGAAAGTTTTGTAAATGATATAATATCCTTTCCACAACATCTGAAACTTAGTTCATTGAGGTACGTGTGTGGGGTTCCAATAGAGGACATCATTTCCTGATTGAAATTTGAGTTTCCTAAATCTAAGGTTATGGCACTTTTTGTTGAATGCCTTAAGCAACTTATTAGATGACAAGGTCACTAATAGATTTTTATCTAGTAAGTTGAGATTTATTAATCTTTCTTTTTGTGCTAGACTTAAGTCAAGGTCAAGGTCAAGGTCACAGGTTGTTAAAAGTGTACCGAGCTTAGATTGAATAGGAAGTATCAGTAATTTTTCATACACTAACTCATAGGAAGAGCAGCCTATACGGAGTTTTCATGTTAAGTAGTAGGCCTAGAGGGCATTGTTGAGTTTTTTTCTCTAGTCTCTCATATATTTGCTAATTATTCTCATTAAGATCTTTGTGATTTTTCTATTTGTAACCTTAGCTTGACCATTGGCTTGGGGGTGGTAGGGTGTTGTTAGTTTATGTTCAACCCCAAAGCATTGCATGAACTTTCGAAAGGTAGTACCTATAAAGTGGGTTCCACTGTCAAAAATTAATACATTTGGCATATCAAACCTATTTACAACATTCTATTGTACAAACTGAGTAGCAGCAGAAGATGTACAATCAGTGATGAATGCTACTTCTATCCATTTGGTACAATAGTTAATAGCAACTATGATTTATGCCTTTTGATTTGACATGGATGTGATGGGATCCATGAAGTTAATGCCCCAAATGTCAAAGGATTCTAGTGGTTGAATCCACTATTGAGGTTCCTCCATTCAAGTAGTCATTCCATCATCTTGTTGGCAGTGTTTACATGAGTGGAAAAATTGGTGAGCATCCTTGAAAATTATTGGTCAATAATACTTGACCATTAGGATTTTAATGGCTGTGCATCTCCTAGCATAGTGGCCCCCACAAGGATCCTCATGAGCATCCTAGAGAACACACAGTTGATTAGCATTAGGGACACACCAATGAACTAGGTCATTGATGCACACCTTGTAGAAGTGTTTTTTGATCTCCATGAAGCATTTCACCTAGTGGAGAAACTATTGTTTCTTTTGGTGGTCTAACCCTTGTGGAATCTTCTGATTGAGAAGATAGGTAGGAATGCCATCATACCATTTAGCTTAGTGGAAAATTATTCAATTATAGCCCTGGCACTATGATTACTATGCATAAATACCTTATATCCAAGAACATAGTGCCTAAACTTCTCTAGAGCAAAAACCACTGCCATCAATTCCTTTTATGTGGTTGTGTAATTTAGTTGTGCACCCATAATGCTTTGGCTTGTGCAATGGATGTAATATGGACATTTCTTATCATCCAACTACATAAGCACAACCCCAAAGGCATAGTTTGATGCATCCATCATAATGTGAAATGGTTTAGACTAGTTTAAGTGCATGTAGAATTGGAGTTTCTACAAGTTTTTCCTTTAGCTGTTGGAATGCTTTTTCACATTTATTAGTCCAAAAAATGGGGCATCTTTCTTTGTTAGCACGACCAACAGTTTTTTGATCTTAGAGAAATTCTCTATGAATCACCAATAGTAGCCAGTGTGTCCAAGGAATGACCAAACATCTTTTATAGTTTTTGGTTGTTAAGTAATTCCTTAGATGACCCTTATTTTCTTTAGGGTCAACCTCAATTCTTACTTGTGAGATTTTGTGCCCCAATACAATGCCTTCTTAGACCATGGGATGGCTCTTTTACTAATTGAGCTGCAGGTTTGTTTCCACACATCTTTTTAGTACTTACTCAAGGTGGTCCAAGGCTTGGTTGAATGTAGTACCATAAGTGGAGAAGTCATCCATAAAGGCTTCCACTCTACTACCAATTGTCTACTGAAAGATGCTTAAGATTAGGTGTTAGAAAGTGGAAGGAGTATAAATTGATGCAAACCTACCACTTGCTCCCTTTATTTGGCATATTCACAAGTGGACTAACCCAGTCACTATCTGTAATGGGATAAATAAACCCTACCTTGAGGAGTTACTTGATTTCCTTTTTGATGATCTACTTTAATTTGGGATTCAATCACCTTTATGGCTACCTCCTTGGCTTCATGGTTGGGTTAGTGTAGATATGATGCTGGCATTTCCTAGGATTAATCCTTGTGAGTTCAATATGTGACCAAGCAAAGGCTATTGACCATTTCTCAACCACATTTAATAGCATATGTTTCTATTCTAGAGCAAGATTTGCATCAATTACTACCAATTTCCCATTTTTCAAGAATGCATATTCCATGTTGGCAGGTAGAGATTTTAACTCAAGGGGCTCTTGTTTAAAAATTTTAGGAATTTCCAACTCTCTCCAATAGGTATCATCATTTGCATTATTAGAGAGTTGGTGATTGATGAACCATGATATCAGGACCGCAATATTGGGTCTGCGATATTGGAGCTTGCCTTGCGATATTGGACATCCAATATCGGGACCTATCTCGTTGCCTATAAATAAGAGGTGGCCGTACTTGGTTTTGGCATTAGTTTCTTAGCCGCTTACCTGAACTCTTGCAGTTTTCCCTTTCTAGAGTTAGAATTATTTTTGAGTGCCCACAGTAGGAGTCATAAAGTGAACAAATCTTTATTCGAGCATTGTGTACTTGAGCACACCTTGTGTCTAGAAATAAAGACAAACTTTGTGAAAAACCTTGCAGCATTCAGAATAGCTTATTTATTTCATTTAATGTTATTTACAGTTATTTAATGATTTCATTAGTTAATTGATGTTGCTTTTATTGGTTTGTTAATTTTCACAAGTAAGCACACTCAGTACAACCACTTCAAGAATACGTGGAACACTTGGTAACCCAGTAATGATTAGCATTTGGTAATCCCAATAGTGTTACACTGGTTCAATATGTGTACGGAGAGTGGGAATGGATGCTAGTGTTAGGACTAGTTAGAACCTAGTGGATTAGTTAAATTAAACTAGTTACTTAATTATTTCACTTCTCCCTTTTAGCACTAGGACATAAACATAAAAAGCATAAAAATCATATACCTCAAGTTTACTAAACCATATAATCTTGTCGTACGAGTAAGCTTGGGAAGATAACAATTGCCTAACCCATCCTTATTCTATGAAGGCGCATAAGAACTTAGTCTTTGGAGTTCGACCAGATTGTGCATAATGCTCGTATTTGTATGGTTGAGTGTAGGGGTATCTCACTGCTCATCATTGGCACCGTTTCCAAAAAATTTGTTGTTTTTGTGCTGATTAGAACTTAGGAAATCTTCCTATCGTTAGAACAAACCCTTAGGATTAGTTATGAAAATAATAATAAAATAATAATAATACATTGCACACTGAATAATTAATCATGTCTCCTTTTTCCTATGAAAGTGCTTTACCACCTAGGTCTAACATAATGAATAGTCGGAGGCATTAGTACACATGATGATGATCCACCAGTGCCCCAACAGTTTCACTTGGTATATGCTCATCCCAATGAGTATGTACCAGACTTTACCTTTATCCTCCACTAGGATGAACAGTTTTGATGGCATGATTTAGAGGGTAACATAGTGTTACCACCCAATTAATCAATCCCAAGCATGCTTCTTCATGCTCTCACACGAATTGGTATGCAGAACTTATAGTCAGAATATGTTGTGCATGAACAAGATTCAAGAGATTATCGACCCACAGAGGCACAACATGAAAGAGACCTACAACAAGAGAGATATTACAAATCTATGAAGGGAAAGTAGTCTCAGGATGTCCTATATGTCATAAGTAAAAATGAGGATGGTGAACATGCACTGGGAGGTTTTCCACATAACAATGTTCCTCTCATTGACTTCGGTCAAGGGGTTGTATATTAGAATCTTCACTCAACCATTCATAACCTAGGTCCTGATACCAATGGATACAAAGGGTCTAAAAAAGGAACATGAGCACATGACAATGATGAACATTCCGATTGTAACTGCGACCAAGGTTGCGACCACGAAAGAGAAAGTGACAAGTACTGTCATGGTGCTAGTCCTCCTTCCTCTCCACCTTCATCATCTCCTTCCCCCTCTACTTCAGGATCTAGACATAGTCGCAAAGAGAAAGATCATGAGGACAATGGTAAGCGAAATAAAGATCATAGACAAAAAAATCGAGAAAAGGGACGAGGGCATTTTAGAGAAATACATCATGAAAGGAGGGAGAGTAGGGAATAGCATAGGCATCATAGACACCATAGAGAAGACAATCATGATGAATTCCTACTTGCTACTAGAAGTATGCTAGATATAACTGAGGTTGTTAGGACCCCAACAAAGCACCAAAAGTATAGTGGGATCAAAAGATTAGACATGAAAAATATCACAAAATTTGAAGGGGGATACAATGTTGATCCTCAAAATCATCTACAAGCATTCTATGATGCATGTGCCTTGAAAAATATAGAAAATGAGTGGCAAAAACTAAATTTTTTTCCACGAACACTTATCAAAGAAGTGGAAAGCTGGTATCAATCCTTAGAACTAGAATCCATTCATCGATGGAGCACCATGTTAGAGTTATTCAATGATAAGTATCAAACGTACTCCCAAGTGTCCAACCTACGAAAGCAAATCCAAGGATGGAAACAAGGAGGACATGAACCCTTGGATGCTACCATGGGCCTATATTATGCATTATTACATTTTTGCCATAACCATGAATACTCGCAAAGGGAATAACTATGCCATCTCATAGATGGGCTTAGGTATGGAATGTGAAGAACCCTTGGAACTTATGCCCAAGGAAGGCTATCTAAGCTTAGAGCCCATCGAATACAAAGATTGTTGGAGCAAGTTGCCAAGGAGGAAGGTGAGTTAAGAAAAAGAGAAAGTGCAGAGGAATACAACAAAGATCCTTGCCTTTGAAAGAAAGAAGTTAGGATTTTGTGAGGATGAAGAAGAGTCACCACTTGAAGAGATGGTGAATAGGAAAACTTTGCCCATTCAAAAGTTTGCATCAGATGTATCATCAAAGGTATACCAAATGTGGGACTCCATAGATATTAAATTTCAAACCATTCTCAAAATAGTAGAGGAGTCTAGGGAACAAGGTAGTGACCGAGAGAGGAGGCAAAAAAAAAAGAAGATGAATATGCACGTAACAAAGGTAAGGGAAAATTTTTCATTATTGAAGAGGTTGTGGATTCAGACATAGACAGTGATGGCAGATGTGAGATATGCCAATATGACCATCCTAAGGGATGTTACCCAATAATCTCACATTTGTAGGAGTTTAGGGTGTATGCACTAAACCCATGATTAAATAGATGGTAGGCACCCAAAAGGTTACCTTATCCTCAAGGTAACCCAAGGAAGTTCCACCAATCTTTGATGTATTATCTAAGTGGAGCTCCACCATAACCAAGTGAACAGTATCAACAATGGCAACACCCATAATCATGGGGAATGCCACCACCATGTCCATAGTACCCTTATTGTCAACCTAACCCATACAGGTACTACATGTAGTAGCCAATCTCTCCACGTGACTCTACTAGTCACGTCACTCAACCTCACTACTAAGTCCATGAGTACTATAGAACTCCTTCTCCTAGGAGAGATGTTTCACAAATGCACTATGCTTCTCATATGACTATACCTCTTCCACCCTTAGCTCCATTATCACTTGCTCTAGCTATATAGGGTGAGCTCCCTACCTAGCTGTAGCAATGCAATGCTACAAGGGCTGTCAACCTTCAACCTATTGTTGGTTCAAAAAATTGCACAAAGAAGAGACCTTTCTTCAAAACCAATAGTCCAACTAAGTCCTTAGAACCACAAGAGGCTAATCCTCCAAACGCCTTTCTATCATTTGAATCTTTGGTGCTTCCTTCAAACCAAAGACCACACTTAACACACATGGTCATGTTGACTCATGCCATTACTGACTAGATTAATGCTAGCTATCTTCCTAGGAAATTATTTGATCCTGGGAGTCCTCTTATATATTTAGAAATTGCTGGGAATGAGTTGTGCAAAGCTCTTTTGGATTTAGGTTCCAGTGTCAACTTAATCTCTCAAGAAATGTATAAAGCCTTGAACCTACCTCCACTTAAAAAGAGTAACATTCGTTTAGAGTTGGCCGACTAGTCCATCATTGTCCCATTAGGACTAGCAGAGGATATGGTTACCACTATTTGTGGGTGGTCATATCCAGCCAATTTCCTAGTGATTCAAGTCAACAACTGCAAGGGGGACTTCCAAGCATTATTGGAAGAGCATGGATAAACACAATTAATGCATGCCTAGGAATACATGATCTTTCCCTAGAAATATCAAAGGAAAATACATTTGAAAAGATCAAGAAGAAGAAAGTTCCATGCATTGCATACAGTGACACAAGGTGCAATTGCATGCAAAAGGCCTAGTTTGTACAATGTTTAACATTGCCTGCATGCAACCAGTGTGCACAAATAACTAACATACAAAGATGCCTATATGTAGCAGCCACAAGATAGGAAGGCACCTAGTGGCTGATAGCTAACCAAGAGAGCAACTTAACTATATGCATGGAATCATTTTAGAGCTTAACTTGCACCTACATTGATAGCATAGACACATTAGAGCAAGCCCATCACCAACTTCCAAGTCCTGACATCAAAAATATCAACCGAGGGAAGTTGGAAATCCTTGAAAAGTTCAAACAAGAGCCTCTTGAGTTAAAAACATTGCCCACTAGTGTGGAGTATACATTTCTCAAGAATGGAAAACTGGTAATCATTAATGCTAAGCTCACTCTTCAATGAAAAGAAAGACTGCTAGAAATGGTAAATAAATGGTTGAAAGCCTTTTCTTGGTCATATCCCAAATTAACTGGAATAGATCCTAGGATATGCCAACATAGAATTTACACTGACCCCTCCATGAAACCTAGATGACAACTGCAAAGGTAACTAAACCCAAAGCTTAAGCATGTGGTTAAAAAAGAAATTGAATAGCTTCTAAAAGTTGGGTTCATCTATCCCATTGCTGATAGTGAATGAGTTAGTCTCTTAGTCATTGTGCCTAAAAAGGGAGGTAAATGGAGGATGTGTATAGACTTTAGGCTACTGAACATGCAACATTCAAAGACCACTTCTCATTGCCATTGATCGACCAAGTTTTAGACACCATTACAGGGCATTGCTACTATAGTTTTTTGGATGGTTATAGTGGATACAATCAAATTCAGATAGCACCAGAAGACCAAGTCAAGACCACATTCACAAGTCCTTGGGGGACTTTTGCATATAGGTAGATGTTGTTTGGCTTGTGCAATGTCCCAACAATGTTTCAACATTTGGTTCTAAGTATCATTCAGCAACAAATAGGGAATGTTGTGGAGGTTTTCAAGGACAATTTCTTCACCTATGGAGTAGACTTTGAGCAAGAATTAGAACAATTAGAGTAAGTACTAAAATGATGTGTAGAAACCAACTTAAGGCTCAATTGGCAAAAAGGCCATTTAATGGTCCAAGAAGGTGTTGTGTTAGGGCATAAGATTTCATAAATAGGGATAAAGGTATTCCTGAAAACATTAAGGTTATCTAAGGAATCACTCGTCAACATGAAATTGTAAAAGATATCTAGTCATTCCTTGGACATACTGGCTATTATAGATGCTTCATTGAGAACTTTTCAAGGATTGAAAAATCTTTGGTAGAACTAATGAAGAAGGATGTACCTTTTAAATGGACCAAGGAATGTGAGCTAGCCTTTCAAACCTTAAAATAGAATTTGGTAGAAACACCCATTCTACAAGCTTGTGACTGGTCCAGACAATTCCAGATAATGACTGATGCATCCAACTTTGCTTTAGGAGTCGTACTTACATAGTTAGATGATCAAAAATGACTCTATTACATTCATTATGCAAGTTGAAGTATTGCTAGTGCATAATTCAATTACACCACAATAGAAAAAGAATTAATGGCTATGGTGTTTGCACTAGAAAAATTTAGACACTATGTATTGGGCTATAAGATATTTGTACATATGGACCATAGTGCAATTCGGTTCCTAATGAATAAACCAATAGTGAGCCCTCGCATCATATGGTGGCTTGTGATCTTACAAGAGTTCGACCTTACAATGATCAATTGTAAAGGCACTAAGAATGTTGTTTCTAATCATTTATCTTAGTTATGATGGGAGAACAAAGAGGACGAATATCCCAATTTTGACCATTTCCCCAATGAACTCCTCTTTGCAAGTGTAATAAACAATCAATTAACCATAGAGACAAATTGGTATAGTAGCATTCTTACCTATCTCCTCACACAAGAAACACCATAAGGGTTAGATGTTAGAAATAAACAAAATTTTCTTCACTGAGCCAAATATTTTATGAAAATTAATGGACAAATTTATAAAGTATGTTCTGATAGCTTAGTCTAATGGTGTGTTCCCGATTGATGAGTCGCATTTTGGGTGACCAATAGCGATATCGCGTACGCGATATCGCAGCCTGCCACCAATTCTATAAATAAGAGGCAGCTCTCCCTTGTTTTGCATCTAGTTTTAGTCCCTTAGTGAAACTCTGGTAGTTTTATCCCTCCAGAGATAGAATTATTTTCCAGTGTATGCCAACAGTGTAGTGATTGTAATTGTATGACATCCTTTATTCAAGTGTGACATACTTGGACATGCACATGACCAAAAATAAAGATCGAGATTACTTCATCATTGCAGCATTCACTTAGTTTAATTATTTACTAATTTCCTAGTTAATTTCTCTCACCCTTATCTCATGTTAAAATGCAGAATGAGTAAGACTTGATTATGAGCATTTAAGTGTGACTACTTGGTAACCTAGTACCTAGGATCTGTGCTTGGTAATCCCAGTGGTAGTCATGCACGAAGTCCAAGATGTGTACGGATAATCAAGGAATGGATGCTCATTGCACTTAGGCTAGTTAGATTCTCTTATCCTTTCTCTCTTAGCTTAGATAATATTACTTTCCATTGCCTTCAGGAGTAGCATTAGATTAGAAAACACATCATACACCTCACTCTAGACTAAACCATACATGACAAAGCTAATACTAGTCCAAGTGGGAAGACAGTGAACTACAACCTAAGGCTAACTATCTAGATGCCACAACTAGTATGTTTGTGGATTTTGACCGGATTGCACGTGTAACGCTCGTATTCGTATGGTTGAGTGTAGGGGTACCTTGCCACTCATCATTGGCGCCATTGCTAGGGATGGTGCTAGTTATCTAGATTAGTTATGTCATACAAGGTCGCTGTAAAGGAGTTAATGGTACATCTTTTAGAAGAAATAATTATTAAAATTCACACATAAATTAACACATAACTTCACAACCATGCCTCTCCTACAAGATTACGATAATGCCACACTTAGTGAGGAAGTTCATTGGAGAACCAACGAAATATATGACGATGAAGATTGGACTACACAAACCGAGGTGTGGGTTTCTTATAAACATGAATAAAAGAAACATCATCCCAACACATGAAAGCATAACCTACTCGATGAAAATGAACCCCCACTGGCCACTACAAGCTTAACGCAAATACAAGAGGCTGTTCGAATCTCATGGAGGCACCATAAAGAGAGCCATCTACCCAGGCTCAATTTAAACAACTTCCCTACTTTTTCAGGAGGCTATGACTTAGATCCACATCAACATTTACAAGCCTTCTGCGATGCCTGTAAGTGGAACAATATTGATAATAGGTGGAAAAAACTTAAGCTCTTTCCTATGACACTCGTTGAACAAGAAAAAGTATGGTATAGATCGTTGAAACCAAATTCGATACAACACTGGTCAATAATGGTAGAAGTTTTTAATGAAAAATATCAAACCTATGCAAGAGTGTCAACCTTGAGGTAAAAAATCCAAGGATGGAAACAAGCACAACATGAACCCTTGGACATGGCCTTAGAAATATATTATGCAGTATTAAACAACTATCCAAGCCATGGGTTTTCCGAGGAAAGGTTAATGTATCATATTATTGATGGGCTACGTAATGAGACAAGAGAGACCTTAGGAATGTATGCCCAAGGTCAACTATACGAACTACGAACCCATTAAGTTCAAGAGCTTATTAAGTGGGTAGGAAAAGAAGAAGGACAATTGGCTAGATGGGAGAGTGTTGAAAAACATCAATGGGACCAAAAACTCAACTTAACAAATGTCCATGATCATAAAAAGGATAAATCAATAAATCTGAAGGTGGAAATATCATCTTTGCCAACACAAAAAACATTAGAAGAGGTCGAGGCAAATATCATTAAGATGTTGGAATGGACGTATCAAAAGTGTGGAGAATTTATCAACATTATTGAAGATAGAGTTTTGACAACCCAAGAAGCAGGACAAAACATTAGACAATCAAAAAGAAGGGATAAAGAAAATAAGAGCTCAACTACCAATCATACATATGAATGCAAAATATGCGTGTATGATCACCCCACGGGTTAATGCCCAATATTGTTACATTTACATGAGCATTGGGGAAATACATTACATCTAGAGTTTTGACAGAGATACTGTGTTCAATCATAGTGGAAAAAACCCTAGTCATGGGGGAGACCACCACTAGACTGGAGACACCCTTCATATCATTCGAGTCCAAATGCTTATCTTGTTCAACATCCTATTTCTCCAACTGGGCCAACACACTTTATGTCACCACAGTACCATTCTCCTCAATACTATTAGGCCATACCTTCAACACAACCACGACCTTGTGCACCTTATACACCTCCTAACTTTCAACATTCTCACCATTTCCCTCCTTCCACAATGCCACCAACTATTCCTAAGGTGCTTGCATCACAGCAACAACCCACAAACATCACTTGTGCTACTACTTCCAACAGTAGTGAGAAACCTCAGCAACATCAAAAGCACCCCTTCTTTAAACACGGCCGTAAGAATGGACAACACAATTCCAAGGCCACTGCATCCTATAACTCAACACAAGTCCCACATTGTGGTGTACCCTTATCTTCGAACCCAATGCCTCATGTAACTTCATCAGGGCCACCAACTCACACTCCAACAACAATTCGGCCCAATGAACACAGCCATGGAAAGAAAAATCCCAATCCTTGCATACCATCTAATGGTCCCAAATATCATAGTGGGTCAACTCATTATTCGAGAACTACATTATATAAATTTCCCCACTATGCTCATTATAATCAAGTGTGTGAACCCCAATGGGGTAAGTATGACCAAGCCCCAATATTTTCAACATGCAAGGATTCTCATCTTCCATTTATTAATCCTTGCCATTCTCAATCGATTAGTTATGGGGGATATCCCCCATTCTAATAACAAGCAGGATTAATAACCATGTTTTATTTTCTTTAATTTTACAACTTTTTGTTTTCCAGTTTTTCATTTTTCAACTTTCTTGTTTTATCTTTTTGTCTTTTTACGTTTTTATAAGTAATCTCATCTATGAATAAAACACTCATGTGGATCATTGGTTGAGGAATGTTCTATGTTATTAAGTTGCAAGTGAGCAATTATTTGGACAGTGAGCCCATTACACCCACTCATCCATTCTACAAATAAAAGGTTCTGTTTGAGGGTATAGTGATATTCTTGAAATTCTTAAAAACTTAAAATTAATTTTGTGTTCATTGTACCCAGAATGAAGAAGGATGGACCAAGAGGGAATGATTAGGGTGTGACATCAAGGGCACTTATGGATTCTCTTTGGTGATGTCTGTGAGAGTTATCATGCAACTTGGTTGTACTAAGATACTTGTAGATCTAATGAAAAATGGGAGTAACAGTAATTAAAAGGGCACTCAAAAATCCAATGCTATTCTAGGGGGTCCCACTAGAAAGACATGCACCCATTCTTGAAGGTTGGTGGCTTCTCTAGATTCAATATTCAAAAAAAAGAGAAAAAGAAACTGAAAAAGAAAAGTGCCACAAAACAAAAATCACTCCTCCCTTGCACCAAACACCAAGGATCATATGCCTTGTTGTTATGGTACTCTCATAGTTGCTCATCATGGGATGAAACAATGCAATGTCACTGATTAGAGGAATGGACTTGGTCCTAATCTTGGAATGATGGGTTAATGACACNTGGTTACACAAGGGCATTATAGGTTGGAACCTACTTTGGGGAGGACCCACTTGTGTAATCTTTTGTAATTTTCACTTATGACACATCTCACACACACCATTTCTTACCCTCATCCTATCTTTCATAATGCTCTTTCCGTACTATTATCCCTCTGAATTTCAATGTTCTCATGTACCATTACATACCCTTTTTCTTACCACCCAAGGTTTTATTGATAAAATCCACATCATCATCATTAATTGTGCCTTTAGAATTAATGGAATTACCCTAGAACCCCTTCATAATAGCCCAATGTCCTCAGCTTACAACATTAATTTCAAAAAGTCCTTTAAAAATTTGGTATTTTTGTTGTGCCTCATATCACTAGGGACATGATATCGCATATGCGATGTATCCTACATGATATCACATCACCGCAACCTATAAATAGGTGACCCCCCACAACACTTAGCATCATTTTTGCCATTCACATGGGGGATTTTTTGAATTTTTTCTCTACGACTTGCAATTGAACGACCCTTTCTTTTCTAACTATATCTCGCTCGCTGGTACTCCAGTTTTAATTCCATCTAAACTTGCTTGAACCCAGAGTGTTTAGCTTAGTCGTGGGGGAGGGACATCTGCCGAAAAGTGCCTAACTTTTTTGGAATTTATCATCATCCAAAGGACATCATTTAGGGTAATTAACTATAACACTTAGAATAATTATGCCTCAAAATCATTTAATCCCTAGGTATATCGGGAAACTAAAAATTGGAAACCACCTAAGTCATAGGACTCATCATTACAGTTTTTAGGCAATATCACACATGATAACATAAAATCCTTAATTAAGGAAAGTAGTAAGGTATAACCTAAGTTTAAAAATGACCTTACTAATGCTTGGCCTTGTGTGATTGCAGATGGCCCCGAAACATGGACAATAGGAAGGTCCTGCCCAAGGTGGAAGCAAATGATCTCAGAGAGGTGGAAGATAAGGTCCTACTAGATAACATGCAGAACAAGAGGAGTAATCATTCAGCATTCATCAAGAAGAACCTCCTATCGAATGGTCTGGGTAGGTAGAAGGAGGAGCTGCTGCAATGCGTGAATAGGGACAATAGCTCACATTGCCCAAAAATTGTGTATAGGCCATCTACGAGAAATCCACATTCACTATGGTGATTGTGGAATTGAAATTTGAATCATTTGCAGAGTTCACTCCTAAGGCTATTAGGGATCACCTCAAAGGATCTCCCTTATGGCCTATCCTCTCTGAAAGCAATGCCTGGTCCCTAGGAGAGACATACCAATTTTGGCATAATAGGGAGCAAGGCACCACTGTCAATATTTGTGGTGTGATAGTTGACTTCTCCATGCAGGCCATTTTGAAGATGTTAAACCTTCTGAATACAGGGCCCAGAGTTGCTCAGTTATCCACCCATTCAGACCCCAATGTGCGAAAAGATTGGTTGGAGAAGGTTTATGGCAGGATAAAACATTTGGTTAGTTGATGATGGAAGAGAGGGTTTACTTCAAAATTGGAACATATCGCCTCTTCCCCACAAAGGGTTTGAAAAGAATATCAACATATGTAGCTAGAGGATGTGCAGTGCTGATGGGAAAGGTTAACGCTAACTTGCCCCATCTATATTTAACAGAGATCCTGAGGTGATTCGAGAAACAAAAGATAGGGAAAGTGGCACTGCCTTTCCCTTGTCTTATCAGAAAGCTTTGCCAACGTGTTGGTATTTCAGGGTACACCAATGATGTCCTTCGAAAAGCCCAGACTACTTCATATGCTGAATTTCTAAAGGTGCTAGCTCCAAGAAAAAAAGCACTGGCAAAGAGTTGGGACTAGGACAAGAAGAAGAACAGATGGCTAGACCAATTGCAACTCAACTTGTAGGACCCAGTCAACTTCCAAGCACGGGTTCTAGCCAACAATAGGAAGCAGGGCCCAACATATGCCAAGATCAATAGTCATTGCAAGACTACAGACCGTTGATGAGCCATCTTAGAGCCATTGCTAAGACGGTCAGTTGGGGAAGTCATGATGACGCAAACCTCTTCCATGTCATCAATGATGCCATTCAACCTATGGTTTTTTTTGGATCGCAAAAGGGAGGATGGGAAAGTAGATGGTCACAATAGATCTCAGGAAACGCAGCATCTTTTTAGGTGCAATTAGAAACTAGTGATGGGGCCATCGTGGTGGTCATGCAACACTAGGATGCCACAGGAGCTACAGAAGTGGTTGCAAATCACATCAAAGAATCCTTCAATGTACCTATTGTGCCACCAGTAGATCTCACAAGAGCACGAGATGCTCAAACTTTGGCTAGAACCTCAATGACTCTTGCGGAACATGAGGATGCGCTTGATCGATTGCTCCAAATAGGGAAAGTAATGACATCCCTGTTTGACATCCCTCAGGATGTTATGGTAATTCAATCAGACCTCACTTTCATAAAAGGAGAGCTAGTCTTAGTAGAAGTGAGGGACAAGGATGTGGAAGTAGAAGTGAAGAAATTACAAGAGTAGCTCGTAACCCTACAAGTAGCACAACAGGACCCTTTGAAATTTGTTCCCGTAGACTAGCTAGATAACTTTAGAACTGAGAAACTAACCAAGTTAATCACAGAGAATATAAAGGTGGCTAACGAAAAGGAGAAGGCTGTTTGGGATGGCTCCATAGCATAGGCACAAACTCATGTGCATCTTAAGGCACTTAAGGCCTTATATGAAGAAAACAAGCAGATTGTTGTGACAACCTTCGATTGACCACTGCGGAAAAACAAACAAACATTCTTGAGAAACACTTCCATCAATTGCAAAAATAATTCATCTAGGTCAATTGAGACATAAGCCATTTAGCTAGAGAGAATCGAACCCTCTCGATGGAGGAGATACACGCCATTCATCAAAAGCCAGCTATTGAGATAAGCGCATGGAAAAATGAAGCTAAATGACATGAGAAGCTAAAGAAGCACTTCCACGATCAGGTGGGGATGTATAAATAGATCCTTAAAAAGGAGAGCCATATGACCAAGGCCCAAATCAATGCTATCAGTGCTCAACACACTGACTAGTGGGCCAGATTGGACACATATGCCTTCGCCCACTAAGCGGAAGTTAAGAATCGGGACCTATAGATTCAGGATTTGATGGAATACATGGAGTTGATAAACCTGAGATATGCCAACCTTGCCATGTTAATAGCAGGATGCCTGATGATAGAGCTTGAGCAGTAGGTAGTAACCATCCACATCAAATACGAAGCAGAATTTGGAGAGCACAAGAAGCTGGTGGAGAAATTGGAAGTTGCAAATTTTGAACTTGAGGTGGTAAAAGCTAGCTATCAAGGATAGAAAGGTGTTGCAACAGACTTGGCTCAATAGCTAGCAGATTTTTAGAAGTAAAAGGATAAAACCAGAGCCTATGAGGAGGAATGACGGGTGTTCGTGGCTTGGTATGTTAAGGCCAACGAAATGTTTCCACAACTATCCTGTTCATGAGAAGTGTCAACTCCATCAAACATTGAAACATTAGCATGGATGGCACAAGACCCTTGAATTGAAGAGGAGAAGCTCCAAGCCATACTTGAATGCCATCAAGCCTCAAAACTTGAAGCATGAGACAAAGGGAAGGCACCAATGGAGGAGCCACTGCCACCTAGAACTACATGAGTTCCATCCATTTTTGTAGGTGTAGAACATTTGTGTTGTGTTTTTATTTCATTTTCATTTCACATTACAGCATAGTCCCATTTTCACCATCTAATAATCCCATACCTATCCACTATGTAATAACTATAACTCAAGGATGAGTTTTCATTCAGTCGTGGGGGTATGATGAGTCATGTTTTGGGCGACCGCGATATCACGTACACGATATCGTAGCCTACCACCAGTTCTATAAATAAGAGGTGGCTCTTNCGACTTGATTACAAGCATTTAAGTATGACTACTTGGTAACCTAGTAGAGTACCTAGGATCTATGCTTGGTAATCCCAGTGGTAGTCATGCATGAAGTTCAAGATGTGTACGGATAATCAAGGAATGGATGCTCATCGCACTTAGGCTAGTTAGATTCTCTTACACTTTCTCTCTTAGCTTAGATAATATTACTTTCCATTGCCTTTAGGAGTAGCATTAGATTAGAAAACACATCATACACCTCACTCTGGACTAAACCATATGTGACAAAGTTAATACTAGTCTAGGGGGGAAGATAGCAAATTGTGACCTAAGGCTAACTATCTAGATGCCACAACTAGTCTGTCTGCGGAGTTCGACTAGATCATGTGTGTAACGCTTGTATTCGTATGGTTGGGTGTAGGGGTACCTCGCCACTCATCACCAATGTAGATCAATTGTGAGTTCTCCAAGATACTCATGAGGGCCCTTGTGGGGGTCATTACGCTGAGAGATGAAAAACCATTAAAATCTTACTTGCAAGATATTATTGGCCTACATTGTTTCGGGACACTCATCATTTTGTCTAATCTTGTGAGTGTTGCCAACGTGATGGGGGAATGACTACTAGAATGGAGGGTTTGCAATAATGGATTCAACCCTTAGAACCCTTTAAAATATGGGGAATTGATTTTATGAGGCCTATTACATCAATGTCCAATGGAAAAGCCTACATTGTTATTACTATTGACTATTTTACAAAGTGGGTAGAAGTAGCCACTGTTACGGACTGTACATCATCTACCACTGCACAATTTTTTCAACAACAAATTGTAAACAGGTTTGGCATGCCTCGTGCACTTATTTATGACAATGGTACATACTTATAGGTGAAAATTTTTGAAATTTGATGCAACGCTTAGGAGTTGAGCACAAGATGACTACACCATATCATCCTCAAGCGAACGGTCAAGCTGAAGTCACCAATACAGAGATCACAAAAATATTAACATGAATCATTAGCAAATATAGATGAGATTGGATCACCAAGCTAAATGATGCTCTTTGGGCATACCACTCCACGTGGAAACTCCCTATAGGCTACTCTCCCTATGAGTTAGTGTATACTAAACTTCCAACTCCCTATTCAAGTTGAGCTTTGTACACTATACACAACATGCGACCTCAACCTTGACCTCAATCTAGCACAGAAAGAATGATTAATGAACCTTAACTTGCTAGATGAAAATTGATTAGCTGCCCTATCATCTAACGAATTGCACAAGGCCTTTAACAAACAATGTCATGACCTAAGGATTAGGAAAGTCAAATACCAACTGGGAGATAAGGTTTTTTATTGGAATCCCACACATGTGCCACAACAAACTAAGTTTCAAACGTTGTGGAAAGGACCTTATATCATTCATGAAACTTTTCTTTCAGGGGCCATGATGATCTATAAACCTAAAGCTTGAATAAGAAATTATTGGTCAACATCTAACAAACCAAACCTTTCCATGAACCTAAAAAGGTTAGTACTAATACTACCTATATTGGTGAACATCCCTACTCCTTATTTTAGATTGCCTTCTTCAAACTAAGTCATGGGGGAGATGGCCACCAATGCTAACCATTCTAAGCCCTTAGTTTCTTTTGTATTTTTTTTTTACACATTTTTCATCTTTACTTGTTTTTTTTACACCATCGTTAACATTTTTAACATTTTTAACATTTTTACTATTTCTTTGTTTGATTTATTCTTACTCATCACATAATAAGTGCTCATGATGGTGGATTGTGCTATAATGATGTTGATTGCTAATGTTTGGTTTTTACCTTTGACATTTAATGTTCATACTAAGATATGGTTTCTTTTGATAAAACAAGCAATGAGTCCATGTCATTCATTCATCCATTCAACTCTATGGTCTTCCTTGATCTAGGAACTATACTATCCCTTTTTCTAAGTAAACTTATGAATGAATTAGTGGCTTGGTACTCTTCAACCCAAGGAAGGATTCAAATGAATTGAAAAGGGTGTGACCTCAAGGGAATTTGACTCATTTTTTCTAGGTATTCTCCTGGGTACTTGGATGTTTTTCATAGGTTTTCCGCCATTTTTCTCTTGACCAAATATTAGAAAGTTGTCCAAATAAAATAAGTCTTTGCATGGTGTGGTTCTCATGAAAAAAAAAAGAAAAAAAATTGGTGGGAATTCAGAGCACACCCCTTAGACATAATAAAGAAACATGGGCTACAAGCACTAGTTATGACATTGGAAAGACATGTTCCCTATGCTTGAAGGTTTCCTCTAACTAAGGTCCTTTCTCGCTTCCTGCTCTTTTGTTCTTTTCTTGTTGAAATGGTAGTAGCCTTGTAGAAGCATTCTTGTTTCTTCAGAAGGATGGATTGGTCTAGTGTGTTGATGCGAGGTCATTGGATGTGGTTAGTTTTGATTTGGATTTGGAATGAATTCTATTAATTCACCTAAACCACATAATACACAAGGGACTTTACAAAACCTTGATCTTGGGATTCCATCCCATTCTCTCTTATTTTCCAAATTTCTTTCCATATTCCACCTCATTGTTGGTTTTATGATTAGTTTATATCTTGGTCACTGCATTATTATTCTTTGGTAAACTCCTGTCGGTAAGTTCTTAACCATTGTTTCCATATGTCATTCCTAGAGCCTATGGAATCTTTGGTTTGTGGGTTTATCAGGGCATAAAGGCCATAAGCCTACTTTGGGGAGGACCCACTGGCATTCCTTGATGGTGCAATTATTCCATTCTTTCCCTTAAACATTTCTTGTAATCAACCATTTTCCATTTCAACCATCCATGACATCCAATTTTATTTTATTAGCCTCACTATTGTTATTTCTCTATTCTTCCTTGTTCTTTTGTTTTCCATCTTATTGCTACTGAAGGTTCACTCTTAATTGTGGGGGCCCTAGCACAAAGTTTTCCATTCCATTACTTACCTCACCCCTACACATTGGGTAGTCACTAGTTACAAACCTCAAACCTAGTATCTACCATACCCATAACCCAGCCAATGTGCTTCATAGCCAGGCAAGGTATCGATCACATTATATCTTATCTATCCTTGCTAATTTGCGACTGTGTTGTGTGTGTAGATGGCGATCACATGAACAATGGATTGGGATAGTAGGGAGCACTTAAGATGGATAGGAGCTGAAGCAGTTATGCAAGGAACATGCATTATATGACCATGGATGAACAATGGCATGTACAGTCTTGACATGTGATGAATGGTGAGGTACCCCTACACTCAACCATATGAATACGAGCATCTCATGTGCGATTCGGTCGAACTCCAAGGACTAAGTGCTTACACGCCTTAATGGAACACTCAAGGTTAATCAATTGCTATCTTCCCAAAATTACTTGTATTATCATGGTTGTCTGGTTAAGTAAGCTTGAGGTATATGATTTTTATAACTTTTATCTTTTTAATATCTTATGCTAATGGAGGAAGGTGAAGAGAACTAAATGAATAACTTTCGTTAACTATTCACTAACTATGTTCTAACTGTTCCTAACATCGGTATCCATTCCCACTTGCTGCACACATCCTGAACTAGTGTAACGCTGCTGAGATTACCAAACGCTAATCATTACTAGGTTACCAAGTGCTACACACATGCTCGAAGTGGTCGTACTAAGTGTACTTAACTAGGAAAGTGAAGGGTTAAGAGGGAGATTAATTAACTAGGAAAGAATTTAAACATTCAACAATAAATAATCACTATTTAGCTTAATTTGTATGCTGCTAGGTTTATCATAAAGTTCATCTTTATTTCCATACACAAATGTGTGCTCAGGTACAATTTTCTTGAATAAAGATTCACTCACTTTAGGAATCCTACTGTGGGCACATAGAAATTATTCTAACTCTGGAATGGTAAAACTACAAGAGTTTAGCTAAGGATCTAAGTCTAACTCCCCAGAACAAGGGAAGCCACCTCTTACTTATAGAAATTGAGGTGAGATGCAATATCGCGGGGTGGATGCGATATCGCATACGTGATATCATGGCTCATTATACCCCCATGATTGAATGAAAACTCATCCTCGAGTTCCTTACAAAATATTGGGAAGGTATGGGATTATTGACTTGAATGACACTAATGGTGAATGGGTGACACGTGAATGGATCATCATTACAATACATGGAAATATTAGTGTTCATGACCACAAGAGTGAATACTATACACATTTGACATCTAGCCTTATTTGGCAGCTGAGAGAGAAGAGAGAGAAAAGAAGAAGAAGAAGTGTTGCTGCCGATGCCAAAATTGTGCCTTCTGTTGTTCATCCATAACCATGCCATCAATCTTGTTCTTTGCATGACTGTTCCAGCACCAGTCCATCCTAAATGTTTCCTCCAGCTCCAGTCCATTGCTTTATGATTGCCATCTGCACACACAACATAGTCTCATATTAGCAAGGATAATTAAATCATAATGCAATTGATACCTTGCCTTGGTGTACGGTCGATTGGCTAAGTTGTGATGTGGCTAATACAGATTCTAGAGATGTAACACTGGTGACTACCCAAGGTGTGGGGGTTAGGAGAAAATTAAAAGAATTGGACCAGGACCCCCATGACTAAGAGCGAACCTCCAGTAGCGATAAAACGGAAAAAGATAAGGAATAAGAAATATGGAGAAAAAGAAACAATGACAACACCAGGAAAATGGATGTTAGATGTGGTAATGAACAAATTAATTGTTGATGGCAGAAATGTTTGAGGGAAAGAAGTTAATTGATGCACCAAATAGGAATGCCAGTGGGTCCTCCCCAAAGTAGGCTCATGCCCTTAATACCTTGACAATCCCACATTCAAAAGAGTCCGTAGGCTCTAGAAATGTCATTTGGAAGCAAGAGTTAAAGTCTTAACCACAAGAATTTACAAAAATGAAAATAATGTATCAACCAAAATATAGACTACTGATACAACTAGCAATGAGGTGGTAAATGGAGAAAGAATGATTGAAAGAAGAGAATGGAATGAAGTCTCAAGACAAGGTGGTATACAACCCCTTGTGTTTTTATGGTTAATGTGAATTAGTAGATCTCATTCGAAATCCAGCCTCAAATAAGCCTCATCCAGTGACTTCGCATTAATACACTTAGCCAATCCATCCACTTAAAGTAGCAAAGAGTCACCACCATTCCCAAGAAATGAGAAGGGAAAGAGTAGGAAGTGAGAGAGGGCCATAGTTAGAGGAAATAGGTTTGTTTAGTTCCATAACTAGTGCTTGTAGCCCAGAGGATTATTTTGTCTAAGGGGTGTGCTTTATATTCTCACTTCTCTCTCTCTCTCTCTCTCTCTCTCTCTCTGTTTTTTAATTTTTGTGTGAGAAACACACCATGCAAAGACTTATTATTTTTATTAGCTCAGCTTCCCAATAATGGAGCAATGTTGGAATGGTAAGGAAAATTCAAGAAGAAAACATCCAAGCCCCCAAGAGAATAGCCAACATGAATGCATCAAATCCCCTTGAAGTCACACCATTTTCAATCCTTGAGTCCTTTCTTAGTTTGAGAAATACCTAGTCACTGGTTTGTTAATAGTTTTATTGTTAAGAAAGGGACTGTACAGTTCCAAGCCAAGAGAGACTATAGAAATTTATGGATGCATGAATGATGTGGACTCATTAGCTGTTATACCAAAAGAACCATACCTTAGTATCAACATTATAACTCAAAGGTAAAAACCAAACATTAGCAATCAATAGAATATAGTTCATACTACCATCAGGAGCACTTATTAGGTGACAAACCTAACAAAACAAACAAATCCACAAAGAAATGAAAAAGTATAATAATGTTGCAAAACAAAAACAAGAGAAGTTAAAGAAATTTGTAAAAGAAAAATGTGTAAAAAAAAACTTAAAAAGGAGCTGAGGGCCTTAATTGATTAGTAGAGATGGCCATCTCCCCCATGACTGTGTTGAAAGGAGGAGATGTGAAATAATGAGTAGGGTCATCCTTTCTTAGAGGTATTATGTGCACTGACTATTCTAGATTCATGGTGAGGTTTGGTCTATTTCAGATTGACAAAGAATGTATTATTACAACACTTGTTTGAATTTTTTAAGAATTTCCAACTTCCCCCAATTGATGTTTTTAGATTAAGGTTTGAAAGTTGGTGATGGACCTGCTCAAGTTCATCTATGTGTTCGATGTGGGCATTAGTTATTTCATCAATTAGTTCCATGTCTATTGGTGAGTTTCTCTCTTGATCAGCTATCAACCACTGGGTGTTTTCTTGTTGTGTGGTTTCTACATATAGGAACTTTTGTATGTTAATTTCTTGTGCACACCAATTGCATGCAGGCAATGCTGAACATTCTTGCACACAATCACACCCTGTATCACTATATGTGATGCATGAAACCTTTTTCTTCTCGATCTTCCCAAAAGCATTTCCTTAGATATTTCTAGGGAAAGATCGTGGATTCCTAGGCATGCATTTATGGTACTTAGCTATGCCCTTTCCATGATTATTGGGAAGTCCCCTTTATCCTTGTTTACTTGTATCACTAGGAAATCATCTGGGTATGACCACCCACACATAGTGGTAATGGTGTCCTCCACCAGTCCTATGGGAACAATGATGGATTGGTCGGCCAAATTTAGGTGAATATTGTTCTTCCTTAATGGAGGTAGGTTCCAGGCTTTGTACATCTCTTGTGATATTTAGTTGACTCCAGAACTTGAGCTCAGAAGAGATTTACATGGTTCAAGTTCAGAAGAGATTTACATGGTTCATTCCCAGTGACTTGGAGATAGATTAGAGGGCTTCTGAGGTTAGATAATTTCCTGGGAAGGTGGCCCACCTTGATCCAGTTAGTAACAACATGCATTAACATAACTGTGTGTGTTGAAATTGGTTNAGATTAGAGGGCTTCTGAGGTTAGATAATTTCCTGGGAAGGTGGCCCACCTTGATCCAGTTAGTAACAACATGCATTAACATAACTGTGTATGTTGAAANTGGAGTATTGGTTCTAAAGAAAGGTCTTCTCTTCATACAGTTTTTAGAACTAGTAGCTGGTTGAAGATTTACAGCCCTCGTGGCATTGCGTTGCTACGGTTGAGTGGGGAGTTCCCCTTGCATTGTTGGAGCGGGTGCTAATGGAGCTATCGATGTGAGACTTGCAGATGGATTTGAAGAATGGTATGCTTGTGGATTATCTCCCCTAGGAGAAGGAGTTTTATAATACTCCCAAGCTTGGTAGTAATGTTGTGATGTCACGTGACCAATAGAGTCACGTGGAGAGATAGGCTGCTACACATAGTAGCCATATGGATCTGGTTGCTGGTAGGGGTATTGTTGCCTTGGTGGTGGAATCCCCCATGACTGTGGGTATTGTCACTATTGATGTTGCTCCATGGGTTGTGGTGGAGTTCCACTTAGATAATACATTAAAGGTTGGTGGAACTGCCTTGGGTTACCTTGGGGATAAGGTAACCGTCAAGGTGCTTGCCATTTATTAAGTCGTTGGTTGAGTGCATAGACCCCAGACTCTTGTATGTGTGAGATCACTGGGCAACATTCCTTAGGATGGTCCTATTGGCATAGCTCACATTCAGTATCATTGTCCATATCTAGATCCACAACCTCTTTAGTGATGGCCATTTTTCGCTTACCCTTGTTACGTGCATTTTCCACTTCTCTCTTTTTCTTTTTGTTGTGGTCACTACCTCACTCCCTAGACTCCTCTACAATTTTGAGAACAGTTTCAAACCTACTATCCAGGGAGTCCCACATTTGATCTACATTTGGCAACACTTCTGTTGTCAATTTTTGGAGTGGCAAGGTTTTCCTATTCACCATCTCTTTGAGTGGTGACTCTTCTTCCTCCTCATAGAATCTCACTCCCCTTTTTTGGAGGGAAGGATCTCGGTTGTACTCTTCTATACTTTCTCTATTATGTAGCTCCCCTTCTTCCTTGGCTTCTTGCTCTAGTAGGCTATGAACCTAATGGGACCTAAGCTCTGATAATCTCCCATGGGCATATGTTCCAAGGGCTCTCCTTGTTTCATGCCTTAGTCCATCTACGAGATGGCGTAGTTGATCCTGCTATGAATAACCAACGCCAAGGCAACGATGTAATAGTGCGTAATAGCAGCCCATGGCAGCATCCAAGGGTTCATGATTTCTCTGCTTCCATCCTTGGATTTTCTTTCATAGGTTAGACACTCAGGAGTACATTTGGTACTTATCATTAAATAGTTCTAACATTGTACTCCACCTCCAAATGGATTCCTATTCTAAGGACTAGTACTAGCTTTCTACTTCTTTCATCAATGTCCTTGGGAACAACTTCAATTTTTTCCACTTGTTCTCTATGTTTTGCAAGGAACATGCATCATGGAATTCTTGCAAATGATTTTGAGGATTAGCGTTGTATCCCCCTTCAAATCGTGGGATGTTGTTCATGTCTAATCTCTTGATCCTACTATCCTTTTGGTTCCTTGTGGGAACTCTTAAGGCCTCTGTGATATCTAACATGCTTCTAGTCACGAGTAGGGGTTCTTCATGGTCATCTCATTCATAGTGTCTATGATGTCTACGTGGTTCCCTACTCTCCCTTCTTCCATGCCTTGATTCCTTAGAGTGCCCTCGTCCTCATTCTCGACTGTCTCATCACTGCTTTTCACTCTACTTCCCTTTATCCTCATAATTGGTTTCCTTATGGCTGCGTTTGGATACAGAAGGAGAGGATGAATGTGATGATGAAGGTGAAGAAGAAGGAGAACCATTGCCATGATGGTGTTTTCTACATTCTCTTTGGCGGTCATGGCCTTGATCGTGATTATGATCAAAACGTTTGCCCTTATCATGTGTTTGTGTTCCCTCATTAAACACTTTGTGTTCATGGGGATCAAAACTAGGGTTGTGAATCGTGGAGTGAAGGTTCTGATACATCACCTCCTAACCATTGTTAGGAGGAAGAACATCATTTGGTGGGGAACCTATTGAAGTAGGTTCACCATCCCCAATTTTGCTTAAGACGTGTGGGACGTTATGGGGCCATTTACCCTTCAAGGATGTGTGGTGACTCTCCTGTCATAAGTCCCTTTGATGTTGCACTTTTGTGGGATGATAGTCCCTTGTGTCATGATCGCATGCAACGTACTCCACGTATAAATGTGGCATGCCTATTCGTGTGAGAGCACGAAGAAGCATGTTGGGGATTGATCGATCCTAAGGCAACACTATGTTACCCTCAAAGTCTCTTCAATGTAGTTGTTCATCTTGATGGAGATTAAAGGTAAAGTTAGGTACATACTCATCATGATGAATATATCACATGGAATTATTGAGGAACTAGCGGATCTTGGTTACATGTGTTATGTCACTAATTTTCTCTTGTTAGTCCTAGGCAATGAAATGCTCTTATGTGAAGAAGAAGACATT
>MNCI01028922.1:1681-46247 GCA_015680685.1 Gnetum montanum | reverse complement strand
GTTGTATGGTTAAGTAAGCTTGAGGTATATGATTTTTATAACTTTTATCTTTTTAATGTCTTATGCTAGTAGGGGAAGGTAAAGAGAACTAAAGGACTAACTTTCATTAACTATTCACTAATCAAGTTCCAACTGTTCCTAACACCAGTATCCGTTCCCACTTGCTGCACACATCCTGAACCAGTGCAACACTACTGGGATTACCAAACGCTAATCGTTACTGGGTTACCAAGTGCTACACACATGCTCGAAGTGATCGTACTAAGTGTACTTAACTAGGAGAGTCAAGGGTTAAGAGGGAGATTAATTAACTAGGAAAGCATTTAAACATTCAATAATAAATAATTACTATTTAGCTTAATTTGTATGCTACAAGGTTTATCATAAAGTTCATCTTTATTTCCATACACAAATGTGTGCTCAGGTACAATTTGCTCGAATAAAGATCCATTCACTTTAGGACTTCTACTGTGGGCACACAAAAATTATTCTAACTCTAGAATGGTAAAACTGCAAGAGTTTAGCTAAGGGTCTACGTCTAACAGCCTAGAACAAGGGAAGCCACCTCTTATTTATAGAAATTGAGGTGAGATGCAATATCGTTTACATGATATCGCAGGGTGGATGTGATATTGTGGATGCGATATCATAGCTCATCAACATGGGTAGCGATGCACCTCATTTTCTTCTCTCTTTTCTCTCCAAACTGTCAAATAAATGTCTGGATGCCATTTATGTACATTGTTCACCACAATGGGTATGAACACCAATGTTGTAATATATTTGTCGATCTGTTCACTGGGAACTATGAGTTTGTCACTCCATGTCAATAATCCCATACCTTCTCAATATTTTGCAAGGAACTTGAGGATGAGTTTTCATTCAGTCATGGGGGTATGATGAACTACGAAATCAAGACCACAATATTAGATCCCTGATATCAGGTTTGTGCTATCGTAGCCTACCAAGCAATATTGGACATCCGATATTGGGACTTGTCTCATTGCCTATAAATAAGAGGTGAGCGCACTTGGTTTTGGCATTAGTTTCTTAGTTCCTTACCCAAACTCTTGTAGTTTTTCCTTTCTAGAGTTAGAATTATTTTTGAGTGCCTACAGTAGGATTCATAAAGTGAATGGATCTTTATTCGAGCATTGTGTACCTGAGCACACCTTATGTCCAGAATAAAGACAAACTTTGTGATAAACCTTGCAGCATTCAAAATAGCTTATCTATTGCATTTAATGCTATTTATAGTTATTTAATGCTTTTGTTAGTTAATTGATGTTGTTTTTATTGGTTTGTTAATTTTCACAAGTAAGCACACTCAATACGACCACTTCGAGCATACATGGAACACTTGGTAACCTATTAATGATTAGCATTTGGTAACCCCAGTAGTGTTACACTGGTTCAAGATGTGTATGGAGAGTGGGAATGGATGCTGGTGTTAGGACTAGTTAGAACCTAGAGGATTAGTTAAATTAAATTAGTTAATTATTTTACTTCTCCCTTTTAGCACCAAGACATAAACATAAAAAGAATAAAAATCATATACCTCAAGTTTACTTAACCATACAATCGTGCCATATGAGTAAGCTTGGGAAGACAATGATCACTGAACCCATCCTTGTTTTGTGAAGGTGCATAAGAACTTAGTCCTTGGAGTTCGACTGGATCACACATAAGGCTTGTATTTGTATGGTTAAGTGTAGGGGTACTTTGCCACTCATTAGTGATGAACTTGCTCTAGTTCATTCATGCATGTAACATAAGTGCATGTCAGGCTCTTATTAGGTTCCATGCACATTGTGTTGCTTTCAAGATCAGTGGTCAATCACTGGGTGGTCTCTTTCTTTGTGGCTACTATGTATAGATACCTTTGAATATCTACTTTAGGATTCTTTAGATATCTCTAGGAAAATATCTCTTATGCCCATTTTTGCATCAATAGTTCTTAGCCATGCCCTTCCTATGATGATTGGAAAGTCCCCTTTATAGTTCCCAACCTTGATTACTAGGAACTTAGTAGGATAAGACCACCCATAGACAATGTCTTTTACCATTTCCAATGAAATAGTAATGGGATAGTCTAACAATTCCAATCAGATATTACTCTTCTTGAGGGGTGGTAGGTTCCAAGAAGTATACATCTCATGAGAAATCAAATTCACACTAGAACTTGAATCAGGAAGAGCTTTACATGATTCATTCCTAGTAATCTACAAATAGATAAAAAGACTTCCAAGATTAGCTAATTTCTTGGGAAGGTTCCTAGCCCAAATCCAATCAGATACAACATGAGTGAGCATAACCAAATGGATTTTGGGTAGTATTTGGTTTGAAGGGGACTTGAAGGAATAAGATGTGGAGAGAGAAGGAGAAGTAGTGTTGTTAGCTGCATGTGTATGTGAGGGCTTAGGTGGATTGTTGGATTAGAAAAAAGGTTTTTTCCATGATCTAGTGTTTAAACCACTCTGTTGATGAACTAGTTATGGATTGATGACCTTGGTAGTGTTGCATTTTTGAACTAGGGCTGGAAGTTTACCATACATAGATGGAGTAGGTAGTAGTTATGTTGAGGATGGAGGAATAGATGTAGGAATAGGAGGAGGATAAGGATAAAAAGTGGTATCCCTCCTTGAATGTGGAGAATGAGTTCAATAATATTCGAGAGAGTATTAGTGATGTTGGAAAGAAGAAATGTGGTTGGAAGAGTCATGTGGAGATAGGGGTTATTGAACATAATACCCATATGGATCTAACTATCTGTAAGGGTATTTTTTCCTTGGTAGTGGTAGTGCCCATGATTATGGTTGTTGTAATTGTTGATACTACTCGTATGGTTGTAGTGGAGTTCCACTTGGATAATACTATTATTGCTAATGGAATTGCCTAGGCTTGCCTTGAAGATAAGGTACTCTTCTGGTTTTTTTCCTTTTTGCTAGTCATCGATTTACAACATACACCCAAAACTCTTGTAAGTGTGACACAATGGGGAAATATCTCTTAGGATATTCATATTGGAAGATTTTACATCCACCATCATTGTTTGATTCAGTTTTTGCAACTTTCTCTACTATAGCAATTTTATCCTTACCCCTTTGATTGACACGTTTAGCTTCTTTTTGCCTCTTGCACTCACGATTAGTACTTTGTTCTTTGGACTCTTTAGTAATTTTCAAGGTAGCATGAAATCTACTATCCATAGAGTCCCATTACTAATCTACCTTGTTTGAAATTTTAGAGGTAAATTTTTGAATCGACAAGATTTTCTAGTTCACCACCTTATTAAATGATGATTCCTCCTCACTACCACAAAATTGAACCTCCCTCTTACAAATGGAAGGATCGCAATTGTATTCTTCTAAAATTTTGTGTTTCCTCAACTCTCCTTCTTCTTTTTCTACCTTCTTGATCAACCATTGGATTTGATGGGCTCCTAATTTTGGCAATTATCCTTGGGCATAGACTCCAAGAGTTCTCATCATTTCTGATCAGAGCCCATCTATGATATGATGAAGTTGTTCTTGTTGAGAATAACCATGGCCAGGAAATTTGTGTAATATAGAATAATATTAGCCCATGGTGGCATCCATGGATTCATATGTCCCTTGTTTCCATCCTTGGATATGCCTTCTCAAGTTGGACACTTGGGAGTATGTCTAATATTTATCATTGAATAGTTCGAGCATTGTACTCCACCATCTAATGGATTCCAATTTTAAGAATTGGTACCAGATTTCTACTTCTTTAATGAGTGTCGTGGGGAACAACTTAAGCTTTTGGTAATCATTTTCTATATTTTGTAAGAAAAAAGCATTATGGAAAGCCTAAAGATGAATTTGCAAATCTGGGTTATATCCCCCTTTGAACCTAGGGATATTGTTCAAGTCTAGCCTCTTGATTTGACTATCCTTTATGTGCCTTGTAGGAATTCTCATTGCCTCTGTAATGTTTAGCATGCTCTAGGTAGTGAGAAAAAGCTTATCAAGGCCATGATTATGGTGCCTACTAAGCCCTATGCTGCCTCTTTGTTCATGGTGATGGACCTTTCTTGAATGTTTGCACCCTAGGTCTTGACTCGCTTGATAGTCCCTACAATCATCTTGGTCTTGTTGGTCACCTCCATGACAATCACACCTACTATGGTTGTGTTTAGAGCTAAAAGAGGAAGAAGATGATGATGAAGGTGAAGAGAAAGGAGGGCTAGCATCCTCATAGTGCTTGCTGCCCCCTCTTTGGTGGTCACGATCATGATCATGATCATGTTTCTTGTCTGCATCCTTGCCATGACTCTCCTCCTTGGATCCCCCTTTGTCATTGGATTTGTTCTTGCTAGAACCAGGATTATGAATAATGTATTACAGGTTCTAGTTTTGACCTCCTTCACCAAATTCAAAGAAAGGAGTCTCTCTGAATGGAAAACCCCTAGAGAAGGATTCTCCACCATCTTTGTGGTATGTCAGGAATGGGAAATCATTAGGCCACTTCCCCTTCACAGATTCATAACATTGCTCTAGTTCTTGATCCCTTAGATGTTGTGCATCAGTGTGATGATAATCCTTAGCATCACTATTTTACATTACATATTTAGCATGAAGCCCTTGGATTCCCAACAACATAATAGTATGTTGGAGCATTGAAGGAATGGATCAATTAGTGGCAACATGATGTTGCCCTCTATGTCATGCCATTGTAGCAGTTCATCCTAGTGTAGGAAGAAGGTGAAATTGGGGACATACTCATTAGGATGAGCATATACCACTCATTATTGTTGGGGAACCTACTGATTTGCTTCATTAGACTTGGATGGAGAATCACTCCTATGAGAAGAAGACATCTTGTATTAGAAAACAGGAAATGTAGTGTGTGTCTTAAAGTTGTTGTAGGTATTTTAATGTATGATATGACTTTAGGATTCATTTTATTGATCTCAAATAATTTTTTACTAAGTCCTAGATAGCACACATAATAATAAAAAGGTCCCTGAAAATGATGCTAATGATGAGCAATGAGTTACCTCTATGCCCAACCATACGAATCACAAGCATTCACACATGATTTAGTTGAATTCTATAGACCTTAAGTTCCTAAGCACACTAATTCGAGCAAGTGAAATCTAATTGTGATGATCATTTTCCTTCCAACTACACCTATGGAGCTTAGTTGTATGATTAAGTGTAATTAAGGCACATGATTTTTATTATTTTATATTTTATTCATCTATGATTAACAAGTTGAAACTCAATTTATGAACCACTTTAAATAATCTAATGGCTAATTTACCACTAACTATCCTAACATAAGTACTCGGTCCCACTTTTCATACATATCCTAAACACATATAATGCTATTGGGTTACTAAACATTAAGTGTTGTTGGGATTACCAAGTGTTATGCGCATGCTTGAAGCGATCATACTTATGTGCTTAATTAACTACAATTTAATCTAGCTAGCTTACTTTAGCTTAATTACTTTGTAGTATTAAATGAAATTTCACAAAACATTAAATGCATGAATAAAATATTTAAGCTAGCCAAGGTGCTACAAGGTTTGATCAGAAAGCTCATCTTTATTGTCACACACACTACTGTGCTTAGGTACAACAGTGCTCAAATAAAGTTCCATACACTCGATGACTTCTACTGTGGGCACTTTGGAAAATATTCTAACTTTGGAGAAAAGAAATTGCAAGAGCTCTACTATGTTATGACAAAAATTTATGCCCAAATTGTGTGCCCAAGTGCTATATTTATAGACCGGCATAGACCTTGTGATATCAAATGTCTAACATATCATCTTAAGACCTGATATCATGTATTTGATATTAGGGCTCTAATATCAAATGTTTGATATTGGAGCTAGGCCAAATATGGTTCATCAAAATCATACCTAAAATTAGTGGTTTCCATAGAATTCAATATATGATTAATGTGGATGTTGATTCACTTAAGCAAGAAATTCTTTTACATGCTAGAAAAATTGATTATGTGTAGAAGGTTGTTTATTATAACCTTTCAAAGTCATGTCACTATTATCATTGAGAAGGTCATATGCTTAATTCATGTCCTTCTATGTTGTGGAAAAAGCCATGCAAGTATGTTAGCACCAAGCTACTACAAATACTACTAAGGTTTCTCCTACAAATGGTTTAGATGCCGCCAAGGTATTTTTTACAGATGATACAGATCATGCAATTTTTTCTTCTACTAATGTTGCAATATTTAGTCCACTCATTTCTTTTACTACTATCCAATAAAATATACTTTTGAGGAATATTCTAGGAAAATTAATATCAAATATTTCTTTAATGACTAAGGAAAAAGAAATATTTGTTCCTAAGATCTCACAAAAAATTGTTGTTAATTTAGATTATTTTAAAATGGTTCTTCATAATAAAAAATGTTAAGGAAAATGCAATTATCATCCCACTTTTGGATTAGTTAAATAAAAGATATTTCAAGAACTCCTACATTTCTTAAAATTTGTATTTCTTATGGTTTCTTATTTATCAAGGTCTTCCTATTAGCACTACTTATTTATCAATACTTAATAATCTAGATATCACACTAGTTTAATCCATAGAATTTAATCAGATTGCATGTGAATGCTTGTAATTTTTATGGTTGAATGTAGGGAATCCCACTGCTCATCATTGTAGATGGCACTGCAAGACAACATTGATAATAAATAAACATCAAAAAAAGTTGATAGCTTTTCTAACTTGAGCTTATAAACTAAAAACATTTAATATTGTAGGAAATAAATTAATTATTTAGGTTTCACTAGAAGTTGTAATTTAAAAGTAATATCTTTGAGAATATGATATTTAATTCCTAAAGAGAAATCATAGTTATATTCTTATTGTTGAAAAATAACTACATATCAATGTAGGAAAACATCTCTTATTGATATATCGATAGTGGTTTTCCTTTGGAATTAGGACTAGAGGACTCTAGAGATCCTATTAAGATTCATGCTATGTCAACCATTACTAATCAAACTACATGGAATTTATTCCTTTATGAACCTTACCATAAGGTTATGTAGGATTGTTGGAAAGGCTTCACCTCCTTAGTTTGGGCCATTACCATTCTCTTTTGAGTGGGGTTTAGGACTAGACACATTAGAGTAGAAGTGCATCCTAGCTCTTTGAGGGTATTGGTATCTCCTATTTGTGTTCTTGTGTGGGTGTGTCATCTTATTAGTCTAGTTGTATATTCATTTACTACAGTGTATTTGATGCACCTCTAACTAATGACTAATAAGTTGTGTGCTCCTATTATATGCATACATGTGTTCTAGGCTTTGATGCATAGTCTACCTTGTTTCCATCCTCTCTCATTGCTATTTTTGGACTCTTGAGTAGTGTTAAATGATGTTTTTAAAGGGTAACACCATTACACTTGGTATCAAAGCTAAGGTTTATATTTCAAGATTGGTGATGGTTTGTGATTTGATACTTAAAACTCTTGATCAACCATGATACACAAGAAGAAGAGAAAGAAGATTTATTACTCTAGCAAGGCTCCTACTAGTTTTGATTCTTATAATAATATGAAGGAGCATGATAAAGCATATGATGAGATCTCTAAACATGAGGACCTGAATGATGATGATGAGGTGCCTATCAAGGATCATGAGGATTACTTTCTTGTTAAGATATATGAGTTGTGGTGGTAGCTCCTTGAAATTGATAGTATGATAATAATGAATTACTAGTGGTGGAGTAGGTTAAAATGATACATGATTTTATGAATAATCTTGATGTCCTATATCTTCATAAATTAAATTTGAGAGCTAAGAATAAGCTCTTCATAGACTAGAATTTTATGCTCTGGAATTGGGTGGAATAGATGAGGGATGTTGTTAATGATGTCTAAGTTCTAATGAGTGATGTCTTGCAAAGGATGAATATCTTAAAGGTAGTAATGAAGCTCAAGGAGAGGAATGAGAAACTAGAGGACTAGTTGGCTATTCAAATAAAGGAAATTGCATTTGGTTTAGGGTGATTAACATACAAGTCTCAAGCTAAAGAACCTAAGGTCTACAAAGATGATCTTGATGATAATCTCTTGGATGCCTTCATTTTTAAGATGGAACACTTCTTTGATATGATTGAATAGATTGAGGAAATGAAGGTTAGCATAACTTCCAATTTCTAGGAGAATATACTAAGACCTTGTGACTTGGCATTATCCAAGAGATAAAGTTAGAAACAACTGAAAGGTTAGTTGAGACTGGGAGATCTTAAAACTATTCTAGTGGATAACTTCTACTTAGGCACTTTCATTCACAAAGCTTGGGTGAAGTTAAAAGAACTTTAGTATATTAGGAAGTTAGAGGTTTATCTTTGAGAATACTAAAAAGTGATCTTAAAAATTCTAGTGATGGATAATAAAACAAAGTTTTTCCCCTTCTTTAATGAGCTATAACCTTGGACTTAGCAGGAGATCAAAACTTACAAGATCTCAAAATATAGAAAAGCACATGAATTGGTGACCAGACTAGTCGGTAATTTGAAGTCCTAGAAGCAAGATAAGAATAGAGTTGATGCACTTCAAAATAATAAAAGATGTAGTGACAGGTTTGATGGACTTGGTGAAAGAAATTTTGAGGATGGCTTTTAGGGTCTACATTTTATTGTTATCCTTGCTTCTTAGGATTCTTTCTAGAATAATGAGAAGAAATGGACTTTTAAAGGTTGTGATCAATTTATGAACAAGTCTCCACACTTTGAAGGATTCATGACCAATACTTCCAAGTATCCTAATGTATAATGTTTCATCTATTTTAGAAATCATTTTGCTTGAGATTGTCCACAAGTTCCTAATCAATGATCAACTAGAAGGGATCTAACTAATGATCGATAATTAAACACTTTTAATATCATTTGCAAGCTTGATTGCAAGTAATTGAGATGAATGAAAGTGAGAAAGAGATTGAGTCCCTTCAAGTAATTGGAAAAATTTCCAAGAGCTTGGGAATAGTTCAATAGAATATCCAAGGAGAATAATTAAAGGAAAAATCCAACTTGTATTTCATAAAAATGATTTCAATGTATTTTCCATGAAAGATAATAGATGTTTGGGTTGACATAGGTTTCATTCACAACTTTCTTTCACTAGAAATTACTCGTACTTATAATTTATGAGTATAACCAACTTTGACATCCTACAAGTTAGTCAATTTTGATCCAATTAAATGCATGAGGGTCATGAGAGATGTGGATGTGAAGGTGAACTAGTCAAGTGAAAGGCTAGATTTCTTAGTACTATGAATTTCTTCTAACTTTTACTTGGCTAAGAATTATTTAAGAAGGAAAATGTGTTGGTTGCCCCATACCTAGATGTTCTTTATATTTTGCATGAGAATTCACCCTGTGTGTTGAAGACCTCTACATCAGGAGTAACTTAATACTATCTATGAAGCTTAGGTTATCTTACCCATAGTGACGAAATAAATTATTAGAGATCCAAGCCAATAGATATTTCTTGTAGTTTTAATAGAGATGGAAGATCAAAATTCTATGTGGATGAGAGTGTAGACTAAGAATGTGCTAGAAGATATAAGGATCTAATGTTGGTGGAATTACCTAAAGAACTATTGGAATAATGGATCACTGATCAATGATTGAGTTGTTGCTAGGAACTACTATGCCTTGATAGTGATCTTATAGAATGATCATCCCTGAGCTACTGGAGCTAAGAAAGTAGTTAATAAGTTTGGTGGAGAAGGATTACATATTATCCCTTAAATATTCTTATTGAGATAGAGTGGTATTTTCTAAGAAGAAATATGACTTATCAAGATTATGTTGTAACTTTAAACTACTAAATAAGTACATCGTCAATAACAGGTATCTGGTACCATTGGTTTTGGACATATTTAGCTAGCTAATAGGGGCTTGAGTCTTTTTTTGACTTGATCTTTGCTAAGGTTACTATTTTTAATGTCAACACTCCCATGCTTGCATGGGGCCATGATTATCAATGTTTCTATTTCTCTCCCCTAATAACGACAATAAAAATCATGCGAGTAGTGGGAATTTAAACTGTCAGGTGATAATCATTAATGATGGTAGTTACAATCATTAATGATGGCAGTTACAGTCATTAGTGATAAACGTTTTAGAAGTTACAACAATTACAGTCATTAATGATGGCGGTTATGGTCATTAGTAGCAGATGTTTCAGAAGTTACGATGGTTATAGACATACGTGGGCACTTAATTGGAGAATGTGGGAGTTATTACACAAGAAGTGGTGGTGGTTTTTGTAGCTGTTACATGAAATGTACGCATCATTATGGATGGCTGTAGTGGCTATAAAATGGAGTCTAGAGGGAGGCTCTTGGATTATTGAGGGGAGGAGAGTTCCCAAAAATAGGCTCTAGCTATTAGTTTGAAGGGGCAACTTCCTCTCCACTAAGCAAAAATTTCCTCTTTTCTTTTCTTTTCTTTATAAGCTTCTAGTTGATATTTGAGGAGGGTTTAAGGTAGGAGCCAGCAGCTCAAAATTGAAGCCTTGCAGGTCTTCTTGGCGATGACAAGAGCTTGTCATGGTGGTGCAAACGTGGGTGAATGATCTTCCTCTCTACAGTGGTGCACAAAAGGCAGTAAACAATGGTAGGCTTTGAGAACTGCAGTTGCTACCCTATGTGGACTACAGTGGGTAGTCTCTCTCTTTCTCTTTCTCTCCCTCTCCCTCTCTCGTGGTGATCATAGTCTTCCTACCCAGCAATGGATACCATTGGCAGTCATGGACCAGCAACGTTAGCAGGACCAAGGAAAATTTAGTTCTTTTAATCACTTATTATATTGAAGATAATTATTTAATTTAAGTTCCAGATTTCTTTCTAGTTTATTACTTGCAAAAGGCCATGTAACCCTCTCCAGCTAAGACTATTCTTAGGTTTCCGTACCCATATAGGAGGCACCCTAGGCAATAGTCTCCTAGAACGAGTTTTCTTCCCTAGTGTTGATGTGACCAAAATTTATGCATCAACACCTTTTTGGCACTAGAAGAAGGGCCTTTCCCCAACCTTTTGCTTATCAACTTTTCTTGCCATTTCTCTGATCATTATTATCTCATTTTCTGAAATATTTATTTTCTATCCTTTTCCAGTCCCTATTTTTATTTTTCAAAAATTTCAGTTTCCTTATTTCAAACTTGTTTTATTTAAGATTTCTATTTTCAGCCATTATCTTGAAAAATATTTTTAAAGAATTTTTGAGCCCTTTATTTCTTGTTCTCAGAAGTTCATTTCTTGAAAACTTTTGGGTCTCATCACCCATTTATCTTTAATATTTTTCCTTGTTGTTTTTTTAAATCCTTGTTTTCAATCCCATTTTCGAATATGTGTTTTGGCGGTTCTTACATTAGTCCTAGGTTAGGTACAGTGGTTTTATTTGATTATGCAATTTTAAGTTTATTTTCTTAAAATATTTCATTTTACTGTTTTCCCTTTTAATTTTATAAGTATTGCAATTTTATACATTTTTTCTTTTCAAAAAAAATAAAAATTTATTTCAATATTTTCTTTTCTTTTGACACAATTTTATAGTTTCATTCTAACAATTATATTTTATATTTTTGTTTTATGAGTGAACTTTCCTCTACCCCTAGTCGACCAACTACATGTCACTTTACATTAAGGAAACAAAGAGCTTCATGTTTCCCAAGTTTTATTCCTGGGAGAACTTGGACTAGGATGGTAGCCAATCAACCCCTGGCTCCCTTGGTCAGTAACCCCTTTAACTTTACTAACTACCACGACATTCCAAATTCATTCCAGAACATAAATTTGTTCTACGACCCCACAAACCCTTCTAGTGATGCCCACCAACATATACAATGTTTTGAAACCTTACTAGGTATCTACAACATTGTCCAAAATGATGTGGCATGTAGGGTATTTGTGAAAACTTTCAGAACTGAAGCAACCCAATGGTTTCTGATGCTCCTCAATGCCTCCATTAACTCATGGAAGGAGTTGAAAAATAAGTTTTTGACTCAATTTGACAAATTTATAAGTCTTGCCATAGCATCTAGCAACTTCACTAGCCTAAGAAAGCTACATGGGGAAAATGTCAGGGGTTATAACCTTAAATTCCTTCACCAGCTAACCTATGTGCCAAGTAAGATGCGTCCACAACCCGATGGCATCCTCAACTTTTACTTCTCTACCATTGATCCATTCTTTGCCTATGCCATCAAATCAGACCCTAACATAATAGAAATACAAGGAGAAATGGCTAAAGTTGTGGATTTAGAACAAATAACCCTTATGAATAGCATTTAAACTCAATTTGGAATGATAAGCATTAGCAATCCTATGTAGCATAGTCCTCTACCTCTACCAACTTTCCCAATGACCAACACTATGTTCCAAACTCTTGTTCCCCTTCAAATAACTCAACCTACAAATAGCTATTTTTAGGGTCCCACATCTTCTCCATTCCTACCATCTAACACTAGTTTGAATGAGGATCAATCAAAGGCCTTAGTTCAGTCCATCATAAACCCAAACGAGGTACCTAATCCTACTGAACCCACAAGTCAAACTCAAGATCAATGACCCAAATATTAACTTCACTTCAAAAACTTTCCAACAAAGTAGTTGAAGTAAAGAGAAACAACAAAAAGGGTTCTCTATAACTAGAAAAGGCTAGTTCATTAGTCAATGACAATTATTGTTGCCTCCATAACATTAGCAACATTCTCAGAAGACTTGTCCCCAATTTTTAGCATTATATGATGACAAGAACCAAGGTCAACAAAAGGGGAAACCTCCTATTATGGTCTTTAATGTACCTTGTGAAATAGAAAATGAAGAGGTTTCCTCATTGGAGCAAGTTATGGTAAACAACCCCAACCCACCTAATGCTTAGTACCATAGATTTAAAGACATCATGAACAACACACAACAACAAACTACTAATGACCATTACACTCCTCCAAACAAGAGAGTTCATAACAATGTAAACAACCAAATCGGGTCATTACAAGTAAATTCCCCACAACAAGCAAACTCCCTTCCTCTTCTTAGAAGAACTCCACCTCAACAAGAAGTCAAAAGTGTACCTAAGACTTATGATCTAATTGAGGATTTGAAAAAAACCAAAGCTAACATCTTAATGTATGACCTTTTACAATTTAATGAAATGAAAGGGGTAGTTCAAGAGATAGTTCATACACCTGAAACTAGAAAAGAAACAACCCCAACCCCTGAAAGAAAAGTTCACTTGACAAAAAGTCCTAATGCACTATTAGTACACAATGCAAACAATTCCATGATGAGTGAGAAAGAGCAACCTCCTTTCCTAACAACTCTAATTATTTTAGGAAAGAATGTTCACAATTGTTTGATGGATTCTGGAGCAACTGTCAGTGTCATGCCACTGGAGGTATGTAATAATTTAGGAGCACAAATGATACCACAAACAAAAAATGTGATTCAACTTGATGGGTATGACGTACCTGTAGTAGGGTCATTAAAAGAAGTAAAAGTGCAACTTAAACAATACCCTACATTCACATGTTACATTGATATCCTAGTAGTTGACATGTTTCCCACGTATGGTGTGCTCTTATGTAGGACTTTTGGAGCCAATTTTGGGGGCTTCTTTAGGTCAAATTTCTCAGGATTATTAATCCCTATCAAAGGAAAATTTGAATACATGACTGTACCTCAAGAACCCTTCTACAAACAAGTAGTTACAGCCTTGGATCAACAAAATCAATCTTTGGAAGATCGAAATACTAATCTTTATGTTGAGGTTATTGAGGTTGAGCATAGTGAATATGTGAGTGGAACTACAAAAATAAATCTTGTCTTTCATACAGGTTCAACCCAATCCTATCAAAATTCTAGAGAAGGTGAAGAAAGCTATGGAGAACCTTGCCTTATCAACAACACGATGGATTTTTTCTAAGTGATCCACCACCTTTAGGGGAAGACAAAGATATAAATAAGATCCTACCTCTTAAAAAATTTAAAGGTGTGCTAAGTTTTAATGACATATCCATGGAACATTCTCCTAGAAAGGCTATATTCGATAACCCACCAAGACCTAGACCTATCATTGAAACTTATACCAAAAAAAAACTATATAGAAAATGATCAAGCAAGTTAAGATTAGGGCTTGATTTTTGTAATCTTAAGCATCAACAAATTATTAAATAATGTCTTGATTAGAAGTACATTTGTGAAGTCTTTATGGTCGGAGACCTAGTCTCTAAAAAAGGTAGAACATTTGACCAAGAAAATCTTCAAAGTAAGTTCTCTCCTATGTGGTCAAGCTCATTTCGAATTAAAGACATTAGTGGCCCCAATATGTTCAAGGTTGTTGATGTGAAAGGAAATAAGTTACCTAGAAATTTTAATGCATTTCATCCAAAGTAGTTTTACTCAGGTGCCCCATGTGGACACCTAGTAGATTCTTAGTTGCATGTTTTCTTCCTCTTCACCATGAATTTCATTTGTATATAGTTGCATTTGCATATTTTCTTTACACTTCCATCATTTCTTTCTTGGCATTTTTTTTTGTTTTTTTCTTTGCATATGATTTTAATAATCATTATGGTCTTTTGAGTTACTAGGCATTGGGTCATTAGAGCAACATTGAAAATAATGTTAGTATAATGCTTTATATAATATTTCCTAGTACTATTCTCTTATACTATATATTTTAATAATGCTTTGATTCTTCCCAGTTTTTTTCAAGGTTTTAGTTTCTATAGTTATGTTGGATTATGGAGCATGAGATTTGTGCTAACTTATCATGTAATCATCATGATCATGTTAGTGTAGGATTAGTAATGTTGGAGAAGGGTTACCCATAATCACTAGGTGACCTTGGAAAACCCCATTTTCCCTCTCATAAGCCCTAGCCCTCAAGTGTGATGATCCATAGTTACCCTGTGAACAATGGGGTGAAGAGTGTTCATCTCCACTTGAGAACCCTTAGCCACCTAGGAGCCCTACTATGATGCTATCAAATTGTAATTAAAGGCACACACATGAGGGCTGAACTGCACCATGGGAAAAGTTTCCTTAAAAATGGAAAAAAAAAAGAATGAGAACCATGTTCACTGGCAGTGCAGCTAATTGGCTAGACTCATGTTGGAATCCCTACCTTAAGAATAAAGTACACCATGGGCAAAGTTTCCTCAAAAAGAAAAAAAAATGAGGACCATGTTCATTGGCAGTGTAATAAGTTCTTAAGTGTGATGGAGTCCGGTAGCTATCCTAACCCTAACCTCCATTTCCCCCTATTTTCAAAAAGAAAAAGGTCCAAGGAAAAATTTGAAAGTTATGACTAGCCACAATCTAATATGAGCATGTCCTCCTCATTAAGTTTAGTATGGGTCTTGTGCTCAAAGTAGTCCGCATGCTGTTGACTTTTAGTTTGTAAGAAGATTGGGAAAGAAATCATAATTATATTTTAATTATATATAGATATATGTACTTAGAATAATAAATTATTTATTTAGAATTTGATTAAATAAGATGGTGTGGTTTGGGTGGCCCATCTCTAGTTCTCTTTTGATTATTTGGTTATTTTAATCATGTTTAGGTTAATATAGTTTCCTTTGAATTTTCCATTTGCTTGTTTTGTGATGTTTGTGATTTCCTATCTATTGCATCATTTTAAAATTTCTGTAGTCTTGTTCCTTGCACTTGCATGCAATTAAAGTTTGGGGGCTAAGTGTTGATGTCAACACTCCCATGCTCACATGGGGCCATGATTATCAACGTTTCTATTTCTCTCCCCTAATAACCACAATAAAAATCATGCGAGTAGTGGGAATTTAAACTGTCAGGTGACATTCATAAATGATGGTAGTTATGATCATTAATGATGGTGGTTACAATTATTAGTGATAAACATTTTAGAAGTTATAGAAATTATGATCATTAATGATGGTGGCTATGGTCATTAGTAGTAGATGTTTCAGAAGTTACGATGGTTACGGACATAAGTGGGCACTTAATTGGAGAATGTGGGAGTTATTACACAAGAAGTGGTGGTAGTTTTGTAGCTGTTACATGACATGTATGCATCATTATGGATGGCCATAGCGGCTATAAAATGGAGTCTAGAGGGAGGCTCTTGGATTATCGAGGGGAGGAGAGTTCCCAAAAATAGGCTCTAGCTATTAGTTTGAAGGGGCAGCTTCCTCTCCACTAACCAATAGTTTCCTCTTTTCTTTTATTTTCTTTACAGTCTTCTAGTTGATCTTCAAGGAGGGTCCAAGGTAGGAGCCAACAGCTCAAAATTAGATCCTTGTGGGTCTTCTTAGCCACGATAGGAGCTTGTCACACTGGTGCAGACATGGGTGAACGATCTTCCTCTCTACGGTGGTGTACAAAAGGTGGAAAATGATGGTAAGCTTTGAGAAATTTAGTTGCTGCCTTATGTGGACTACAGTGGGTAGTCTCTCTCTTTCTCTCTCTCTCTCTCTCTCCCTCTCTCATGGTGATCGCAGTCTTCCTACCTAGCAGTGGATACCATCTGTAGTCATGGACCAGAAACGTTAGTGGGACCAGGGAAAATTTAGTTCTTTTAATCACTTATTGTATTGAAGATAATTATTTATTTTAAATTCCAGATTTCTTTCTAGTTTATTATTTGCAAAAGGCTATGTAGCCCTCTCTAGCTGAGACTATTCCCAGGTTTCCGTACTCATACGGGAGGCACCCTAGGCAATAGTCTCCTAAAATGAGTTTTCTTCCCCAGTGTTGATGTGACCAAAATTTATGCATCAGCAACTATTAGGTGTAGATTGCAAAGGGTGACAAAGAAAATTTAGCATGTATCACTCATCATAACTCATATGAGTGGATTGTTATTTCTTTTGGCTTGTACAATGATCTAGCTATATTCTGCACACTCATGAATGAAGTGTTCCTTATGTACCTAGACATGTGATTTATGGTATATCTTAACAACATTATAGTATATTTTTATTTGATGGAAGAGCATATTTAGCATCTAGGCTTAGTGTTCTCTAAATTTTATGAGCATAAACTATATGTCAAGTAGATGAAGTGCGAATTTGGTAAGCCAAAGCTAAAATTCTTAGGCTAAAGTTAAAATCCCTAAGCTAATGTGAATAGTCTATAACTTCCAAGAATGCTTTCCCATTGACAAAAGTCACATATTATTGACCTCCAATAATTATACCAATTATGTTTTTGTAATGATTGTTCAAGCATTTCAACACATTGAATGCATCCATACATATCCAAAATGTATGTTAATCATTGTAGTCTGAATATGCCAGTTCTACCCAACATTAAGATGAATACATCACTTAGAAAATGTAGCCAAGATTCATTGTCATCGAGAGAAGATGACACAATAGAAAGATGAAGTTGAAACATAAGTGGAATATTATGAATATGGAAAATTATGGTTTAAACATTAAGAGCTAGGATTAGATCAACCATACATGTAATGTGATTAGATCATTAATGCAAACCATCATAAAATAAAAGTAGGTACAAAAGTAAGCTTCTTATTAAATTTGATGGAATTAAGAGTATTTCCTCTACCTTGAGAGAACAATCACCAAAGCTTCATCAAATAAGAATATGTTAAGATTTAGAAATTGCCCAAAGATCTACCAAGCATAGTCATGTATAAAAGGATGAAAGAGAGACAATACATAATTGATACTTAGGGAGTCAACATTAACAAGTATTTAATATATATGTATAAAAGATAGGGTTTGAAAAATTTCAAAAGTAAAAAATTAATAATCATTTTTAAAAAATTGGATAACATGTATTTACAAAAAGTTCCAATGATTGACCAATGGATTAAACTCACCAAAAGAATACTAGCATGAGTCACATGTTTAAGAATGGTTTTAAGACAAAATAAAATAATAATTTAAATAAACCACAAATATCTATTAACATGTCTCATAACCATATTCTTAATTTATTCCAAAATCATCAAATAAAATAAAATATAAAAATAGAATAAAAATATCAAAGTATCACATATGAGGAAAGAGTCAATATTTTAGACCTTAAGATATATATTAATTAAGAGATATTAAGTTGAAGTCTCAATAGCATAAACAAAGGATATTAACATACATTAGTTTGATACAATACAACATTAGATTATAAATATAATATTTTTTTAAGAGATAACCATAAGAATGGGTAACAAAGAAAAAGATCTAAGTTGTAAATACTAGGGTATTACAATTTATGTAAAAAAAGCTAATGTTAGTATAAATATAATTGTAAAGTGCAAATCCCTAATATTAAAGCATAATCTATCTTTGCAATGATAGGATTTATTAAAGTTCTTAATACTTTGGATCTTTCTTAACACAAGTTGAACAATGCCATGGATAAAGTTTCCATTGTGCATTGGACAATGTCCTTGGTAGAGTAGCTTAGTGGCTAGACTTATGATTAATGGGGAATTTTCTCTAGCATACTAGGTTAAAAAAAAAAACATCTTATTCATCTTCAATTTTGGCATTAGATGCATCATCATCATTATTTTTGTTTACTTGGATGCCATTGAATTCTACGATTAAACATTTGGAAAATGAACTTGGTCCAAATTGAATGAACTTGGAGGATATAACCAATGATTAACAAGGATACATTATTTCTTTATGCTCTCAATATTAGTTGGGGATTGCGAGAATCTAAATCAGTAATAGATTTTTTTGAGTATCATCGATGAGAATCATCATCTTTCATATCTAGAAATTTAATTATATAAATGTGCATGATTAAATCAGATAAATCTTAATACTTAGGATGGGTAACATCATAATACTTATTACTTAGGAAATAATTGACCATAAGCATCATAAAAATTAAATTCAAAGCACATGGTATAAATAAAAAATTTCACATTAGAGTTGTTATATTAGAAATCCCATAAATCACAACATAATCATAATTTCAAAAGAGTTGATAATAATATCCATGAATAATTTAATCCAAATAAATGAAACTCATTAATAAATAAAATCTTAATGAAAACTAAATCCAAAAACAAAGGGAGAAACTCCATTAATCATGCTTCAATAATCACAAGGCTTTTAGCTCTTTCCATTTGAATTTGCATACAAATATGTAGGAAGGATTAGAAACATTCTAGTAGAGCTAACCACTTCAGTGTAGCTAGAATAAGCTATAGGATGGGATTACATGTTGCATACAAAAGCACCATCTTAAGATACATGAGATAAGAGGTTGTAACATCCCACTAACCAAGCTTAGGCTAGAAAAGTATTACTTAAGTGAAAATAGAAATATATAGAAAAATATAAATATGATGCTAAAGAAAAATGTTGAATGCCAAGAAAAATTTTAGCAAGAAAATTAGTAGGCATCCATAAATTAGGTACATAGAGATAGAAAAATATTGTAAAATAGCAATAGTAGTCCCATTTGTACAAAATCCAACCTATCCACTAATAAAAATAGTTTAAAGTCTTATTGCCTAAGCAAAAAATAACATTAAAAGAATACCAAAAAATACAATGGAATAAAATTTTAAAAATTACATAATAAAAAGGAATATCATCAAAGGCATTAGAATCTAATGATAATAAAATCATTGAATAAAAATAGCTAGAAAATACGCAACACTATTTAAAAAAAATTCATGATCAAGTTAGGTTTGCACTCAAGATAGATAAATACAAATGCAAATTTTCATAGCCAAATGTTAATATTACATAATAAAACAATTTCAATAGAAAATTACAACTACAAGGAAAATAATAGATAGTTAGTAGCTTAATGGCTAAACTAAAAATACATCAAATAAAAATCTAAGCATTACGTTCTCCATCTAACTCATTTTTCTCACCACTAATTGAATTACCTGAAAGGCACAAAGACGTAAGGGAAATTAGTTCCAAGAGTTGGTAGGGAAGATAAGCTATAAAATACTTCCTTATTGGTTTTAGTTTTAGGAATTAAGTAGATAAATCCAAAAGTAAATAACACAAAAGGCTCTATCTCCATCCATAAAACTGAAACCAAAAACAAAATTAAACAAATGATACTTATTATCAAGAAAAATAACCCACATAAACATCACAAGAATGATATGATACTTTCTAAAAAAGGTGACTCATATAATTCTTTGGCTTCTTACTAAGAAAAGCAACTTGTATAAGAACCACAAAAGATTGTTAGAATATCTATTGAGAAAAGTGACGTACGTAGGTTACTAATTTAAACTCAAATCCAAATAATTATAAATTATCTAATAAATAGAAAAAGGTATCTAATGAACCTTGGTGGTAGGGAGGCGTATCCAAATCATTAAAAAAACCAACAAGTACTCTAGATCCAAGGAAGGTGCTCCCATGTAAGATTCTAAGATGATAAAAATGCTAAAGACTAAAAATATAGGCTCTAAATACTAATTAAAAAATGTAGAAAAATTATAAAAAATGAATCTAAGATCCTAAACACTATTCCAAGCTTCTAAAAGTTAAAAAATATGATTAGTTGTTTTTATAGTTTTAGCTTTTCTAGGAAGCCTTAGAAGATATGTTTTTCAAAATTTTCTCAATTTTTCATTGCTCAAAGGCTAGGATTTTCTTTGTAAAACCTGAGTTACTTTTTGTGTTGAATGGAATAATGATATCATTGTTCGTTGAAATCTTGTGATGAGGTTACAATGGACTAGGAAGAATACCCTCAAATCTGCATCAACAAGTTAAGGAACTTTATCTTCTTGGCCATCACCATCTAGCATTGTTTCAGGGATAAAAAATGTGTATGAGCACTTAGAACCCTAATTGTATGGCTAAAAAATTCACCAGACTTGAAATTAGGTTAAAATGAAGTAAAACAATGTAAAAAATTTTCCTAATGTCCAATACATAAAAAAATAATTCTTAGAAAAAAGAAAAATTTTAGGAAATAAGCATAAAATAATTAGATCTAACAATAAAAATTATATTAAATAGTTATCAAGTAAAAAGAAATAGGCCAAAAGGAATATGCATAAAAATTGTTATAGAACCGAAAATACCAAAAAATCATAATTTAGAGTAAATGATGAACAACGATATTGCATACGCGATATTGTGCACACGATATCACATCCACCACATGATATCGCATCCTGCCTTATCTTCTATAAATAAGAAGTAGCGCCCTTGGTTTCGATACAATTAGATTTAGACCCTTAGCTAGACTCTTGCAGTTTTGTCATTCTAGAGTTAGAATTATTTCTGTGTGCCCGCAGTAGGAGTCATAGAGTGAACAGATCTTTATTCGAGCAATTTGTACCTAAGCACAATTTTGTGTACGATAATAAAGATGAACTTTATGATAAACCTTGCAGCATACATATTAAGCTAATTAGTAATTGATGATTGTTTAATGCTTTCCTAGTTAATTAATATCTCTCTCAACCTTCAACCCCCTTAGTTAAATACACTTAGTACGATCGCTTCGAGCATGCGTGTAGCACTTGGTAACCTAGTAACGATTAGCGTTGGTAATCCTAGTAGTGTTGCACTGGTTCAGGATGTGTATGGAAATTGGGAATGGATACTAGTATTAGGAACATTTAGAACTTAGTTAATGAATAGTTAATGTAAGTTAGCCACTTAGTTCTCTCTTCCTCTCCTTAATTAGCAAAAGACATAAAAAATACAAAAGCTATGAAAATCATATACCTCAAGCTTACTTAACCATACAACCGTGAAAATACAAGTAAGTTTGGGAAGACAATGATTAATTAACCCTAAATGTTCCATTAAGGCGCATAAGCACTTGGTCCTTAGAGTTTGACTGGATCATGCGTGAAACACTCGTATTCGTATGGTTGAGTGTAGGGGTACCTCGCCACTGATCATTGGCGCTGTTGCCGGGGACTTAGTTGTTTGTGTGCTGCATAGAACATAGGAAATCATTCATATCATTGGAATGTTAGAATAAACCACTAGGGTTAACCAAAGAAAGACGAGATAATAGTACATTGCACACTGAAAAAAACAAGATGTCTTCTTCTTTGCATAAGAGCACTTCACTGCCTAGGACTAACACAAGAGGCAGTTGATGGCATAATACATATAACCATGATCCACTAGTTCCTTAACAGTTTCATGTGGTATATACTCATCTCGATGAGTATGTACCTGATTTCACCTTTATTCTCCACCAAGACAAACAACTGCGTTGGAGAAACTTGGAGGGTAACATAGTGTTGCCTCTAGACCAATCAGTTCCCAACATGCTTCTTCATGCTCTCACATGAATAGGCATGCTACTTTTATATGTAGAATACATTGCACACAATCATGACTCAAGAGAGTATCATCCCACATAAGCACAACATCAAAGGGACTTGCGATAGGAGAGATACCATACATCTTTGAAGGGTAAATGGCCCCATGATGCTTCGCATGTTTTGAGAAAAATTGAGGATGGTGAACTTGCTTCAATAGGTTCCCCACAAAATGATGTTCCTCCTCTTAACATTGGTTAGGAGTTGGTGTATTAGAACCTCCACTCCACTATTCACAACCTTGGTTTTGATACCCACGAAAACGAAGTGTTCAACGAAGGAACACGAACACATGATAAGGGTAGACATTTTGATCATGATCACGATCGAGGTTCAGACCACTGAAGAGAAGGTAGAAAAAACCATCATGGTGATGGTTCTCCTTCTTCTTCACCTTCATCATCATCTTCATCCTCTCCTTCAGTGTTTGGATGCAGTCATAGGGAAACCAATCATGAGGATAAGGAAAAATGAAGTGAAAGTCATCAATGAGACAATCGAGAACGAGGATGAGGGCACTCTAAGGAATCAAGGCATAGAAGAAGGTAGAGTAGGGAATCGTGTAGACACCATAGACACTATGAATGAGATGATCATGAAGAACCCCTACTCGCAACTAGAAGCATGCTAGATATAATGGAGGCCGTAAGAGTTCCAACAAGGCACTAAAAGGATAGTAAGATCAAGAGGTTAGACATGAACAACATCCCACGATTTGAAGGGGGAAACAACACTAATCCTCAAAATCATTTACAAGCATTCCATGATGCATGTACCTTGCAAAACATAGCAAACAAATGGCAAAAACTAAAGTTGTTCCCAAGGACACTAGTGAAAGAATTTGAAAGTTGGTATCGGTCCTTAGAATCGGAATCCATTCAGAGGTGGAGTAAAATGATAGAACTATTCAATGATAAGTACCAAATGTACTCCCAAATTTCTAACCTGCAAAAGCAAATCCAAGGATGGAAGCAAGGAAATCATGAACCCTTGGATGCTACCATGGGATGCTATTATGCACTATTACATCGTTGCTCTGGCCATGTTTATTCGTAGTAAGATCAACTACGCCATCTCGTGGATGGACTTAGGCATGAAACAAGAACCCTTGGGACATATGCCCAAGGAAGGTTATTAGAGCTTAGGTCTCATCAGATTCATAGACTGCTAGAGTAAGTTGCCAAAGAAGAAGGTGGGCTACAAAAGAGAGAAAGTGAAAAATAATATAACCAAGATTCTTTCCTCTGAAAAATGGGAATGAGATTTTGTGAGGAGGAAGAAGAGTCACCACTCAAAGAGATGGTGAATAGGAAAACTTTGCCTCTCGAAAAGTTAACATTAGAAGTATCGATAAAGGTAGACCAAATGTGGGACTCCCGAGATAGTAGGTTTGAAACTGTTCTTAAAACTTTAGAGGAGTCTAGGGAGCGAGGTCGTGACCACGACAAAAAGAAAAAGAGAGAAGTGGAAAATGCATGTAACAAGGGTAAGGGAAAAATGGCCATCATAGAAGAGGTTTTGGATTTAGACATGGACAATGATGGTGGATGCAAGATATGCCAATATGACCATCCTAAGGGATGTTGCCTAGTGATCTCACATCTACAAGAGTTTGGGATGTATGCACTCAACCCATGACTAATTAAATGGCAAGCACCCCAATGGTTACCTTATCCCCAAGGTAACCTAAGGCAGTTCCACCAACCTTCAACAGATCATCCAAGTGGAACTCCACCACAACCCGTTGAGCAACATCAACAGTGGGAATACCCACAGTCATGGGGGATGCCACCACCAAGGCAACAATACCCATACCAGCAACCTGACCCATATGGCTACTACGTGTAGCATCCAAAGTCTCCATGTGATTCTGTTAGTCATGCTACACCACAACATCACTACCAAGCCCATGAGTATTATAGAATTCCTTGTCCTAGGGGAGATAATCCACAAATATACCATCCTTCAAATCCATCTCCAGCTCTCACACCAATAGCTCCATTACCACCTACTCCAGTAATGCAAGGGGAACTCCCTACTCAACCGTAGCAATGCAATGCCACAAGGGCTATAAATCCTCAACCCACTATTGGTTCTAACAACTGTATGAAGAAAAGACCTTTCTTCAAAACCAATAGTCCAACCAAGCCCTTACGACTACAAGCAGTTGAACCTCTGGATGCCTCCCCATCAAATAAAGCTTTAGAGCTCCCTTTGAACTAAACACTGAGCTAAACACATACGATTATGTTAACACATGCCATTACTGATTGGATCAAGGTTGGTCACCTTCCCAATAAATTATCTGATCCTAGAATCCCTCTAATCTATCTCCAAATCACCGAGAATGAGCCATGCATCACATACAATGATACATGGTGCAATTGCATGCAAAGATCATGGGTTGTGAAAAGTTTAGCATTGTCTGCATGCAACTGGTGTGCACAAAACATTAACATACAAAAGTGCCTGTATGCAGTAGCCACATGATAAGAAGACATGCAGTGGCTGATAGCAACTCACTAATGTGCATGGAAGTAATTGAGGAAATAACTTGCACTTACATTGAAAGCATAGACACACTAGAGCAAGTCTGCTGCCAAGTTCCAAGCCTTAACCTTGAAAATGTCAACTTGGGGAAGTTGAAAATTCCTAAAAAATTCAAACAAGAGCCCTTAGAATTAAAAGCATTGCCCATCAGTCTAGAATATATGATCCTTGAAAATGGAAAACCAGTAATCATCAACGCAAGACTTGCTTCCAAACAAAAAGGAAGACTGCTAAAAGTAATAAACAAGTGGTCAAAAGCCTTTGCCTGGTCATATCCCGAATTAACTAGAATAGATCCTAGGATATGCTAGCATAGGATTTACATTGACCCCTCCATGAAATCTCGAAAACAACCGTAGAGATGATTGAACCCAAAATTGAAGCAAGTAGTAAAAGAAGAAATAGAATAGCTTCTTAAGGCTAGGTTCATATATCCCATTTTTGATAGCAAATGGGTTAGCCCTATGATAATCATGCCTAAAAAGGGAGACAAATGGAGGGTGTGTATAGATTTTAGGTTCTAAACATGGCAACATTTAAGGATCACTTTTCATTGCCATTCATTGACCAAGTCTTAGACACCATAGTAGGGCATCGCTATTACAGTTTCTTGGATGGCTATAGCGGATACAAACAAATACAGATAGCCTTAGAAGACCAAGCCAAGACAACATTCACTAGTCCTTGGGGAATGTTTGCATATAAACAAATGTTTTTTGGCTTGTGTAATGCTCTTGCCATGTTTCAATGCCTAGTTCCAAGCATATTCCAACAACAGATAGGGAACAAAGTGGAAGTCTTTATGGATGACTTCTCCACCTATGGAACAAGTTTTGATCAAGCCTTGGACTAATTAGAGCAAGTGCTAAAAAGATGCATAGAAACAAATCTAAGGCTCAACTGGAAAAAAATCCATTTAATGGTCCAAGAAGGCATAGTAATTGGGCATAAGGTTTCACATGCAAGAATAGAAGTAGACCCAGATAAGATTAGGATTATCCAAGGAATCACCTGTCAATCAGAAACTGTCAAAGACATTTAGTCATTCCTTGGACACACTAGCTATGATAGGAGATTCATTGAGAACTTTTCCAAGATTTCCAAACTGTTGGTAGAACTAACAAAGAAGGATGTACCTTTTGAGTAGATCATGGAATGTGAACGAGTATTCCAAACCCTAAAACAAAAGCTAGTAGAAACTCCCATTCTACAAGCTACTAACTGGTCTAGACCATTCCACATCATGACTGATGTGTCCAATTATGCCTTAGGAGCCATACTTACATAGTTAGATGAACAAAAATGCCCTTACTACATCCACTGTGCAAGTAGAAGTATTGCTGGTGAACAACTTAACTACACAACTACATAGAGAATTAATGGTTGTAGTGTTTGCACTAGATAAGTTTAGGCACTATGTGTTAGGTTACAAAGTGTTCATCCACATGGATTATAGTGCAATCCAGTTCCTCATGAACAAGCCAATGGTTAGCCCTCGTATTATACAATGGCTGGTAATTCTACAGGAGTTTGATCTAACGATGATTGATCAGAAAAGCACCAAGAATGTAGTTGCAGATCATTTATCTTGGTTGCACTGGGACAACAAAGAGGATGAATATGTAATGTCTAATCATTTTCTTGATGAAGCCCTCTTTGCCGATGTAGTGAATAACCAGCTACCCATGGAGACGAACTGGTATAGTAGCATTCTCACCTATCTCCTTAACAAACACCATAGGAGCTGGACCTTAGGAGGAAACAACAGTTTCTTCATAGAGCCAAGTACTTCATGGAGATCAATGGACAACTTTACAAAGTGTGTCTTGATGGCTTGGTTCAATGGTGCGTGCTCGAGGTAGACCAACTGAGAGTTCTCCAAGATGCTCATGAGGGTCCTTGTAGGGATCATTATGAGGGGAGCGAATGGCTATTAAGATCTTTCTTGTAGGATATTACTGGCCAACATTATTTTGGGATGTCGATTAATTTTTTCGATCTTGTGATCACTATCAATGTGATGGGGAAATGACTACTAAAATGGAGTATCCACAACAATGGATTCAACCATTAAAACCCTTTGACATTTGGGGAATATACTTTATGGGGCCCATTACACCAATGTCCAATGGAAAAGCTTACATTGTAATTTTCATAGACTATTTAACAAAATAGACTAAAGCAGTTGCTATTAAAGATTGCACATCATCTACAGCTGCTCGATTTGTGCAACAACAAATCATAAATAGGTTTGGTGTGCCACGTGCACGTATTTCGGATAATGGAGCACACTTCATAGGTGTAACTTTTCGAAAGTTAATGCAACACTTAGGGGTTGAACATAAATTGACTGCACCTTATCACCCCCAAGTTAACGGAAAAGCTAAGGTCACCAACTGGGACATCACTGAAATATTGACTAGGACAATTAGCAAGTATAGGCAAGATTGGAGCACTAAACTGAATGATGCTCTTTGGGCATATCACTCCACCTGGAAACTCCCTATAGGCTACTCTCCCTATGAGTTAGTGTACGGAAAGATTCCAACGCTTTTGATTCAAACTGAGCTCCATACAGTATCAACAACTTGTGACCTCCACCTTGATCTTGATCTAGCACAAAAACAAAGTTTGGAACTTTAAATGTGCTAGACGAAAATTGATTAGTTGCCCTATCATCAAATGAGTTGCACAAGGCATATAATAAGCAATGTCATAGCTTGAAGATTCAAAAGGTTAAGTATCAACTAGGAGATAAGGTTCTCTAATGGAACCCCACACATGTGCCACAATGTACAAGATTTTAAACACTATGGGAAGGACCTTACATTATTCATGAAACCTTTCCTTTAGGGGCCATGACCATATACAAACCTGAGAGCCTTGATAAGAGATTATTAGTCAATGTGCAACAAACCAAACCCTTCCATGAATTGAGAATGGTTAGTGCACATAATACCTCTGAGGAGGGACTACCGTGCTCACTATTTTGGATTTTCTCCTTCCAACTCAATCATGGGGGAGATGGCCACCTCTTATAACCATTAGAGGCCCTCAGTTCCTTTTTATGTTTTTTTTTTACAAATTTCTTTAATTTTTCTTGTTTTTGTTTTGCAACATCATTTATACTTTCTCATTTCTTTGTGTGATTGTTTGTTTTTCTTTTTGTCTTTATTTGTTGTTTGTTGTTTTTTTAAGATTCATCAGCTAATAAGTGCTCCTCATGGTGGCATGAACTATATTCTATTGATTTCTAATGTTTGGTTTTTACCTTTCAGTTATAATGTTGATACTAAGGTATGGTTCTTTTGATATAATAGGCAATGAGTCCACATCATCCATGCATCCATGAATTTTTATGGTCTCTCTTGGCTTGGAACTGTACAATCCCCTTCGTTAATAATAAAACTATTAATGAATTAGTGACTAGGAATTTCTCAAACTAAGGAAGGACTTAAGGATTGAAAAGGGTGTGACTTCAAAGGGATTTAATGCATCTGTGTTGGCTATTCTCTTGGGTGCTTGGATGTTTTCTTCTTGAGTTTTCCTTACCATTCCGACATTGCTCCATTATCAGGAAGTTGAGCCAATAAAAATAAGCCTTTGCATGATGTGGTTCTCATGCAAAAGAAAAAAAATAGTGAGAATTCAAAGCACACCCCTTAGACAAAATAATCATCTAGGCTACAAGCACTAGTTATGGAACTAAACAGACATGTTTCCTCTAAGGCCCTTTCTTGCTTTTGACTTCTCTCTTTCTTGTTTTCCTTGAAATGGTGTTGACTCTTTGGTGGAAGCACTCTTATTACTTCAAGTGGATGGATTGGCCAAGTGTATTAATGTGAAGTCACTAAATGTGGAATTTTTGAGGATGGATTTGGAATGAGATCTACTTAGTCACATTAACCATAAATACAAAAGGGGCTATACACCACCTTGTTCTTGGGATTCCATTCCATTCTCTTCTCCCCATCATTCTTTCTCCATTTCCCACTTCATTGTTGGTTGTATCAGTAGTCTATATTGTGGTTGATGCATTGTTTTCTCTTTGGTGGATTCTTGTGGTTAATTCTTTAACTCTTGCTTCCAAACGATATTTCCAGAGCCTATGGACTCTTTGAATGTGGGTTTGTCAGGGAATAAAGGGCATGAGCCTGCTTTGGGGAGGACCCACTAGCATTCCTATTTGGTGCATCAGTTAACTTCTTTCCCTTAAACATTTCTGCAATCAACATATTTTTTTGTTTTGTTTCATTCCCATTTTTGACATCCATTTTATCAATGTTGTCATTGTTTCTTTTTCTCCATCTTTCTTATTCCTTATCTTTTTCTATTCTGTCACTACCGGAGGATCGCTCTTAGTCATGGGGGCCCTAGTCTAATTTTTTTAATTTTTCCTAACCCCTACACCTTGGGTAGTCACCAGTGTTATATCTCTAGAATCCATATTGGCCATATCACAACTCAACCAATGGATCTTACACTGAGGCAAGGTATCAAATGTATTATGATTTACATATCCTTGCTCATATGTGACTGTGTTGTGTGTGTAGATGTTAATCATACAACAATGGACTAGACCTACAGGAAACACTCAGGATGGACTAGTGCTGGAATGGTTGTGCAAGGGACAAGATTGATGGCACGACTATTGATGGACAACAGAAGGTGCAATCTTAGCATCGGCAGCAACACGTCTTCTCCTTTTTTTTCTCTCTCTCTTCTCTCTCAACTACCAAATAAGGCTAAATATCAATTTTGTATAGTGTTCACTCTTGTAGTTATGAACACTAATGTTGCCATGTATTGTAATGTTGATTCCTTCACCTGTCATCCCATTCACCATTAGTTGTCATTCAAGTCAATAATCCCATACCTTTCCAATATTTTGTAAGGAACTCAAGGACAAGTTTTCATTTAGTCATGGGGCTATGATGAACTATGATATCGCGTACGTGATATTGCATACGCGATATCGTGCATGCAATATCACATCCACCACATGATATCACATATGCGATATCATGTCCTGCCTCATCTTCTATAAATAAGAGGTGATGTCCTTGGTTCCGATACAATTAGATTTAGAACCTTAGCCAGAATCTTTCAATTTTATCATTCTAGAGTTAGAATTATTTCTATGTGCCCACAGTAGGAGTCATAGAGTGAACAGATCTTTATTTGAGCAATTTGTACCTAAGCACAATTTTGTGTATGGCAATAAAGATGAACTTTATGATAAACCTTGTAGCATACAGATTAAGCTAATTAGTAATTAATGATTGTTTAATGCTTTACTAGTTAATTAATATCTCTCTCAACCTTCAACCCCCTTAGTTAAATACACTTTGTACGACCGCTTCGAGCATGCATGTAGTGCTTGGTAACCTAGTAATGATTAGCACTTGGTAATCCCAATAGTGTTGCATTGGTTCAAGATGTGTACGACAAGTGGGAATGGATAATGGTGTTAGAAACATTTAGAACTTAGTTAATGTATAGTTAATGTAAGTTAGCCACTTAGTTCTCTCTCCCTCTCCTTTATTAGCAGAAGACATAAAAAATACAAAAGCTATAAAAATAATATACCTCAAGCTTACTTAACCATACAACCATGACAATACAAGTAAGTTTGGAAAGACAACGATTGATTAACCCTGAGTGTTCCATTAAGGCGCATAAGCACTTGGTCCTTGGAGTTCGACTAGATCATGCATGAAATGCTCGTATTCGTATGGTTGAGTGTAGGGGTATCTCACCACTCATTAGTAAATTACCAAATTCTCACCTAAAATGATAGTAATGTAACTAGAAATCTTTTGATGGCTACAATTTCTCAAAGAGGCTCTAAACCCTAGTAAAAATTAAAGGTCAATTATGGGATCTATGCAAAAGCTAAAATGAGATATGAAACTAAGCTCTTACTAGGGTCCTGAATGATAACATAAATCTACATCTAGCTCCTCTTTGAACCAACAAGGGCTTCCTCTTTGGTTGTATCTCCTAGATGTCAACAATGTAAATGGATGATTTCTAGTGGAATGGTTGCTAGGTATTTATGCTTATAAAGGTATGATATTATTGTAAAAAGGGTAATTATATTGGAAAAAAGTAAAAGAAAATACTAATTTCTAAATTAAATAAAAATAATATACTAACATGGACTTGTACCTAGTGCTATCCAAGGTACTTTCTTATGAATTAAGTAGTAGCTATGTTTAAGCCCAACTTAATAACAAAGTCTAAGGTCTAAACATAACTAACTAAGGTACTATCATGAGATCCTCTAAAACATAAGCTAAAAATAAAATTAAAGGCTAAAAAAATATAATTATTTATAAAAATAGTTTATGTAGATAAATACAAAGTAGTACAAACAAAGCATATTGAAACCAATGTAGTATCCCATGTGCTAATGAATCATCTATTTCTTAATACCTACTAGCACAAAACTTCAATAAAAGAGGTTAGTGTAGATATGGTAAAATTAAAATAAAATATAAAAATAATAAAAAAATAGTAAAAAGGAAATAATATTAAAAATTAAATAAAAGATAATTAACATATTAATTAGAAAAATACATGGAAGATGAGAATAACAAGGCATATAGCTCAAATAATACAAATATAGTTAACCAAATAAAAAGGTCAATAAGGCACTAGAGATAGATCCAAAATAAGACATCAAGGGTTCAAATTACAAACATATAAAGGTTTAAGAGGTGTATAAGATAGGAATATTATATAGTTTTCTTCTTTAAAATATTCTTACTAGAGGATCTTAGGTTTTAGTGATAGAGATTTCACTAGTTTTGGCCAATGGGATTTATCATATGGAATAGTGTAATTTGGTTATAAAATTTGAAGACGATGTTGAGTGGATTACTAGGAACACTCATGTATATAATTGAATTCAATAAATATAAAAGAGATTATAATACATATGATATAAATGAAATTCCATGTTGCCATAGTGGAAGATAGAAAAAATATTTATGATTTAATATTTTATAATTTTTTAGGATTTTATGAATATAAGGATAAAATGATAATAAATTCATATGCTTCATAATTCCTTATATAATAACAAGTACAATCCCTTATGAGACATGTGCAATTTCATACATGAAGAGTAGTAAATAGTTATTAGTCATAACCTTGATGGCCCAACACCATGCTGTATAGTTATGATCTTCATGGATAAGAAAAAATCATTGTAGCTCAATGAAAAAAGTGTAAAATGAATATTTTTAGTGTTTTATTATTTAATACATTAATGGTAAAATAAGAAAAACCATAAGCTTTATCCACTAAACACTAAACTCTACATCAAACAAAAGGTTTTGGGCTAACTAAGCAAGGGAGCACTCCAATAGAGTCTAGTCACACTTGTGAAAGCAACAACTCAAAATATACACATAGACAAGGAAAGGAAATCAACTTGCCCAAAAGGAGCTATAAACATAGACAAGATAAACTAGACTTCTAATTCTTAAATAAAATAAATGCTATCTCGAAGTTCTATTTGAGTACTTAGCCCAGGTATTAATAGTTTTTACATCATAATTGTAGGGGTTTGCTTGTGTCCAAGCATTAATAGCAATCCTTTAGTGCAATATAAATTATTCAAGATCATACTATAGGAAATGGGGAAAAATTAGATTTTCTAGGGGGATGCATCAGTGCTCTTGCATTGATGCAATAGATGCATTAATGCAGGATGCTTAGCACATCCTCTCCCTAACACATCTTCTCTATTAATTCTAGATGAAAGTTGGAATGCAAGGGAATATGTTAGTAGGCTTCTAAGATACTTGAACAAAACTTGAATCATTTTATGAAGTTGCAAAACATGCAAAAAACCTAGAAGGTATGATATGGAAGGTAAGAATGCAAATTTGATAGGTAGAAACCTCAACCATGCATACAAGAACTATAAATAAAAGTTGTGAAATACTTCCTGAGTCCCAGGCTTATAATAAACATAAAAAATATCACTAAATGACTCATTATTTTCCCATGAATAGGTAAGGATAGTCTAATAGCTTTAACACCTAAGACACAAAACTAGGACTAGATACATGGCATGATCAATGTGGAGGAATACAATGATATAAAGTTATAGATCATGACTATGTTACAACTTGAGCCACCTCACTATGAAGTGCTAGGGAGTGGTGGCTAAGAATAGAGGTCCCTTGATGTGCCTACTTGGTAAGGGTAGAAGCTAGAAGAGCTTGGTATAGACATGTGGAATCTCTATAGTTGCATCTCAACATCCATCATCCTAGCTTGAAGCTAATGCTTTTGTTCATGCATTAGTCCTTGCTCTCACAAAAATGCTTGTCTCTATTTCTTAACATCAACTTGGAACTACCTATGATTCCTCCTTGCCCACAAAATCTTACATTGGGTAACATTTAACTTAGCCACCATTTGATGAAGTTTGTCTTCTAGCTTAGTGCATGCTCAACTTGTAGAAGATTACATAACATATGAATACCTTATCTACTCCACCTGCATGTCCTCATCTATCTCCTTGAGTCTCCTTTCAAAGAATGTGATAACTACTTCATGATGAAGGATGTTAATGTTTTCCACTAGGTTCATCTTTTCCTATAGGATTGTTCACTTGTGTCCATTTCTTAGAGCTTGTCATGTAAGGTACTAAATTTCTCCTTTGTCTTGCACCTCTCTCCCATTACTCATTTATTTATTAGAGCTATGAGTTTATGTATTATTTATAACTTGATGTTCTAGATTTCCTACTTAAATGCATCTTTTTGAACTTATTAGTTTCCCTTGTAGTCTTCTCTACTAACTTCTACTATAAGTTCTAGCATTCCTTTTCTGTATGAAGGTATTTGTCTTGAAACTAGGTCATGATTTAACTTTTATCTTTTAACCTTAATACTTGTAGAGAAAAAAAGAGTACCTATTTCTCTTTCTCCTAACTCATCTTCTTCCATTATTAGGACTAATGCTTCAACATTTGGATTTGTTGCTCCAAGCCATCTTTCATGAACAAGGCTTCTTTGCCTACTTGATGTATCTTGAATAACTCCAATTGTACATGTTTAATTTGTAACTCTAAAGTGATCATGGAGGATGTTTGTATCAATAGCATAATGATTTATAGTTTTTTCAATAATTTTTGTACATTCTCCTGAATTCTCTACAACTTTCTTAGATAAAAGGTTCTATCAACATTAGCAATTTTTAATTTGACCTGTACCTTGACAAGTTCTATCTCTATAATTTTATCAATTTTTCTCAATAATATTTTGACATCTAAATCAACTCTATACTCTTCTTTTGCCTAGTGTCTATTTCTAGGTTGATTAGTGGGTACCTAAAGGACTTTTACTATATTCTAGACATTGTGCATGTTGCATCTTGATCTTTTGGAAGAGGAAATACTTCTTGAAAGAACATGGATATGAGATTAAATAAATGTATCTAGATGGACCATGAGTGGATCATCTAGTAAGGGAGGAAGAAATGTAACAAGATATTTTCTTATAGGTTCACCACCCATCATGGCTTCCATCATGTCCAAAAACTTACTATGAAGGTCTTATAGATTCTCAATGTAAATTGTGGTAGCTTCTTCCTTAACTTTGATGCATATAACAGGTTGAAAATCATCACTAGTAAGAGGTTCTTTGCTTTATTTGATGTTGAAACTAGGTAATTAAGAGATGGATCCACTAGGCCATGGCACCTTTATATGTTATGAAGTTTGAGGTATGGATGGTTGATGAGAGTGGTTACTCTAGCAGTTATTCTAATTATTAGAGTGGAATTTTTTCTAATTATTAGAGTAGTTGCTCCCAAGCCTATAAATATAGTGCCCAGTTGCATAATTAAAGGAGAAGTATTTTAGAAGTCTTTTAGCAGTCAAGTAGCAAAAATCTTGTAGTTTGTTTGAAAGTTAGAGTATTTTCCAAGTGCTCATAGCAGGAGGTCTAAGTGTGGATGGATCTTTAGTTGAGCATTGTGTACCTGAGCATACCTTATGTATGGAAATAAAGATGAGTTCTTCAATTCATCCTTACAGCACTTGAGATTTTTTTCTTATGCATTTATTTTATTTTATGCACTTTACATTTATATTATTAGTGTAGCAATTTATTTTGATTAATTAAGAAAATCGTTAAATTACACAAGTACGATCACTTTGAGCATGCATGTAACACTTGGTAACCTAGTAACGATTAGTGTTTGGTAATCCCAATAGTGTTGTGATGGTTTAGGATGTGTATGACAAGTGGGAATGGATGATTGTGTTAGGATTAGTTAGAACTTAGTTAATGAGTAGTTAAGTTAAATTAGTCACCTAGTTATCTCTCTCTTTCCCTACTAGCACAAGACCTAAAAACATAAAAGATATAAAAATGATATGCCTCAAGCTTACTTAACCATACAATCATGACATACAAGTAAGTTTGGGAAGATAACAATCAATCAACTTGTCCTTGTTCCACAAGGGCACAGAAGCACTTAGTCCATGGAATTCAACCAGGTCATGCATGAAATGCTCCTATTCGTATGGTTGAGCGTAGGGGTACCTCGCCACTCATCATTGGCACCATTGCTGGGGACTTAGTGGTTTGTGTGCTAATTAGAACTTAGGAAATCATTCAAATTGTTGGAATGAACCCTTAGGATTGATTGAGAAAATAATAAAAAAGAATACATTGCACACTGAATAGACAAGTATGTCTCCTTCATATGAAAGTGCCTCACCACTTAGGTTTGAAATAGAAAACAATCGATGGTGGAATACACATGAAGTTGATCTGCCAATCCCTCAACAAGTTTGAGTGGTATATATTCATCCTAATGAGTATATACTAGACTTTACCTTTATCCTTCATCAAGATGAACAACTGTGTTGGTGAGACTTAGAAGGTAACATAGTGGTACCTCCCGATCGTTCATTCCCAAGCATGCTTCTTTGTGCTCTCACACAAATTGGCATGTTGCACTTACATGCAGAATACATTGTGCAAGACCATGACTCAAGAAAATACCATCCTACAGAGGCACAACGTCAAAGGGACTTGCAATAGGAGAGACATCATAAGTCTTTGAAGGGTAAGTAGTCCTAGGATGCCCCACATGTCTTAAGAGAAAATGAGGGTGGTGAACCTACCTTAGGTAGTCGCCCACATAATGATGTTCCTCCCCTTAACTTTGGCCAAGGGGTTGTGTATCAAAACCTTCATTCCACTATTCATAACCCAAGTTTTGATACCCATGGGCACAAAGGATCTAAAAAAGAAACATGAACACATGATAAAGGTGGACATTTTGATCACAATCGCGATCGAGGTCGGGACCGCCGAAGAAAAGGTGGCAGACATCGTCATGGTTACGGTTCTCCATCTTCTTCACCTTCATCATTTTCTTCATCCTCTCCTTTAGTGTTTGGACATAGGAAAGGGGATGAGGGCCCTCTAGAGAGTCATAACATAGAAGAAGGGAGAGTAGGGAACAACATAGGCATCATAGAAGCCATGGACAAGATGATCATGATGAACCCCTACTCGATACTCGAGGTATGTTGGACATAACTAAGGCTGTTAGAATTCCAAAAAGGCATCAGAAAAATAGTAGGATCAAGAGATTAGATATGAAAAATATCCCATGATTTGAAGGGGGATACAATGCTGATCCTCAGAATCACTTGCAAGCATTCCACGATGCTTGTGCCTTACAAAATATAGAGAACGAATGACAAAAACTTAAGTTGTTTCCATGGAAACTAGTTATAGAAGCAAAAAGCTGGTACTAATCTTTAGAAGTGGAATCCATTTGTAGATGGAGTACTATGTTAGAATTATTCAATGATAAGTATCAAATTTACTCATGAGTGTCCAATCTAAGAAAGCAAATCCGAGGTTGGAAACAAGGACATGAACCCTTGGATGCTACCATGGGCTGATAGTATGCACTATTACATCATTGTCTTGGCCATGGTTATTTGAAAAGGGATTAATTGCCCCATCTCATAGATGGGCTTAGGCATGAAACGAGAAGAATCCTTAGGACTTATGCTCAATGAAGACTATTTGAGCTTAGGTTCCATCAAATTCAAAGCTTATTGGAGCAAGTTGCTAAGGAAGAAGGTGAGCTACAGAAGAGAGAAAGTGCAGAAGAGTATAACTGAGATCCTTCCCTCTGGAAGAGGGGAGTAAGATTTTGTGAGGATGAAGAAGAGTCACCACTCGAAGAGATGGTGAATAGGAAAAATTTGCCTATCCAAAAGTTGACATCAAAAGTATCAGCAAAGGTAGATCAAATGTGGGATTCCCTAGATAATAGATTTCAATCTCTTCTTAAAATAGTAGAGGAGTCTAGAGAGTAAGGTAGTTATTATGAAAAAAGAAAAAAAGAGAGAAGTTGAACATGCATGTAGCAAGGATAAGGGCAAAGTTGCCATCATTGAAGAGGTTTTTGAGTCAAAAATAGATAATGATAGTGGATGTGAAATATGTTAATATGACCATCCTAAGGGATGTTGCCTTATAATCTCACATCTACAAGAGTCTGGGGTATATGCACTCAACCCATGATTGAATAAAAGGCAAGCACCTCAAAGGTTACCTTACCCCTAAGGTAACCCAAGATAGTTTCACCAACCCTTAACGTATTATCCAAGTGGAACTCCACCACAACCGATTGAGCAATATCAATAGTGGTAGCACCCACAATCATGGAGAATGCCACCACCAAGGCAATAGTATCCTTACTAGCAATCTGACCCATATGGATATTACATGTAGAAACCAATCTCCCGACATGACTCTACTGATTACATCACTCTACAACCTCACTACTGAGCCCATGAGTATTATGGGACTCCCTCTTCTAGGGGCGATATTTCACAAGCATATCATCCTTCTCATCCAACCGCATCTCTTCCACCAATAGCTCCACTACCACTTGGTCTAGCTATGTAGGGTGAAATCTCTACCTAGCCACAGCAACGTAATGCCATAAGAGCTATTAACTCTCAACCTACTGTTGGTTCCAAAAACCACATGAAGAAAAGACCTTTCTTTAGAACTAACAAAGCAACCAATCCCTTACAATCACAAGCAATTAATTCCTTAGATACCTCAGTATCAGTCAAAACTTTGGAGCCTCCTTCAACCTAATCACTACACTTAATGCATAAGATCATGCTAACACATGCCATCACTGATTAGATCAAAGTTGGCCACCTTCCCAGGAAATTTTCTAATCCTGGGAGTCCTTTGATATACTTAAAAATCATTGAAAATGCACCATGCAAGGTTCTTTTGGATTCAAGTTCCGGTGTGAACTTGATTTCTTAGGATATGTACAAGGACTGGAACCTGCCTCCATTGAAAAAGAGCAACATCCATCTAGAGTTGACCGACCAGTCCATCACTATTCCATTTGGACTGCTGGAAGACATTATTACCACTATTTGTGGATGGTCATACCTAGTTGACTTCCTAGTGATTCAGGTAAACAACGGTAAGGGGGACTTCCCAATCATAATGGGAAGAGCATGGCTAAGCACCATTAATGAATGCCTAGGAATCTGCAATCTTTCCCTAAAAATATCAAAGGAAAATACATTTGAAAAGATTTAGAAGAAGAAAGTTCCATGCATCGCATATAGTGACATAGGGTGTAATTGCGTGCAGAGGTCATGGTTTGTGCAAAGTTTAGCATTTCTTGCATGCAATCAGTGTGCAGAAGTGATTAACATACAAAGATGCCTATATGCAGCAGCCACACAATAGGAAGACACCCAGTGGCTGATAGCTGATCAAGAAAGTAGTTCACTCATATACATGGAACCAACTGAGGGTTTGACTTGCACTTATATCGATAGCATAAACGCATTAGAGCAAGTCCACTACCAACTTCCAAGTATTAACCTTGAAAATGTCAACTAGGGGAAGTTGGAAATCTCTAAGAAATTTATGCAGGAGCCCCTGGAGCTAAAACCATTGCCCACTGGTATGGAATACACATTCCTTAAAAATGGAAAATGGGTAATTATCAATGCTAAGCTTGCTCCTCAACAGAAAGAAGAAATTTTGAAGGTAATTAATAGATGGTCAAAAGCCTTCACTTGGTCATATTCCAAATTAACTGGAATAGATCCTAGGATATGCCAACATAGGATTTACACCAACCCTTCCATGAAGGCTTGAAGAAAACTGTAGAGGCATTTGAACCTAAAGTTGAAACAAGTAGTCAAGGAAGAAATTGAACAACTTTTCAAGGTTGGATTCATATACCCCATTGCTGATAGTGAATGGGTTAGCCCCTTAGTTATTGTGCCTAAAAAGGAAGGAAATTGGAGGGTGTGCATAGATTTTAGGCTATTGAATATGGCAACATTCAAAGATCACTTTCTATTTCCATTTGTTCAAGTCTTAGACACCATCGTAGGGCATCACTACTATAGTTTTCTGGATGGATATAGTGGATATAATCAAATACAAATTGCCCCAAAAGACCAAGTCAAGACTACGTTCACCAGTCCTTAGGGAATGTTTGCATACAAATAGATGTCGTTTAGCTTGTGCAATGCCCCTACAACATTTCAACGACTAATTCTAAGCATCTTCCAATAGTAGATAGAATGGATTCAACCATTAGAACCCTTCAACATTTGGGGAATTGATTTTATGAAGCTGATTACACCAATGTCCAATGGAAAGGCTGATATCATTGTTGCTATTGATTACCTAACTAAAGAGGCAGAAGTAGCTATTGTTAAGGATTTTACATCATCTATAGCTACATGATTTATTCAACAAAAAATCATAAATAGGTTTGGTGTGCCTCATGCACTTATTTCAAATAATGGTAGACATTTCATAGGTGCAACTTTTCAGAAATTAATGCAATGCATAGGGGTTGAGTATAAATTGACTACACCATACCACCCCCAAGCGAATGATCAAGTATAAGTTACCAATAGGGAGATTACGAAGATATTGATAAGAACTATTAGCAAGTTTAGGTGAGACTGGAGCACTAAACTGAATGATGCTCTTTGGGCATATTGCTCCACATGAAAACTCCCTATAGGCTACTCTCACTATGAGTTAGTGTACAGTAAATTACTAATGCTTCCCATTCAAATTGAGCTTCGTACACTATCCATGACATGTGACCTCAATCTTGACCTTGATCTAGCATAGAAACAATGGTTAGTAACCCTTAACTTGCTTGATGAAAATTGATTAGCTACCCTGTCATCTAAAAAATTGCATAAGGCCTTCAATAAACAACTTCATGACCTAAGAATTAGGAAAGTTAAATATCAGCCAAGAGATAAGGTTCTCTACTGGAATCCCACACGTGCCACAACATACTAAATTTCAAACACTGTGGGAAGGATGTTATATTATTTATGCAACTTTTCCTTTAGGGGTCATGACAATATACAAACCTGAGAGCCTAGACAAGAAACTATTGGTCAACGTACAACAAACCAAACCTTCCCATGAGATTAGGATAGCCAGTACACATGCTACCTCTGTTGATGGACAACCCTACTCACTATTTCAGATATCCTCCTTCCAACTTAGTCGTGGGGGAGATGGCCACCTATGCTAACCATTTTAGGCCCTCATTTCTTTTTGAATTTTTGTTTTACACATTTTCCAACTTTTCTTATTTTTGTTTTACACCATCATTCATGTTTTCACTATTTCTTTGTTTACTTGATTTACTTTTATTCATCATCCGATAAGTGCTCATGATGGTGGATTTAATTATATCATATTGATTGCTAATGTTTGGGTTTTACCTTTGAATTATGATGCTGATATTAAGGTATGGTTCTTTTGGTAAAATAGGCAATGAGTCCACACCGTCCACTCATCCATACAACTCTATGGTCTCCTTTGGCTTGGAACTGTACAGTCCCCTTTTTCTAAGTAAACTTGTTAATGAATTGGTGGTTGGGTATTTTTCAAACCAAGGAAAGACTCAAAGGATGAAAAGGGTGTGACTTCAAGGGGATTCGATGCATTTGTGCTAGCCATTCTCTTGGGTGCTTGGATGCTTGTTTCTTAGGTTTTCTCCATTCTAAAAATGTTCAAAAATTAGGAAGCTAAGTGAATAAAAATAAGTCTTTGCATGGTGTGGTTCTCACGTAAAAAAAAATAGAGAAAAAAAAGGAGAAAAGCAAGAATTCAAAGCACAACCCTTAGACATAATAAAGAAATATGGGCTACAAGCACTGGTTATGAAAATAGAAAGACACGTTACCCTTGCCTGAAGGTTCCCTCTAACTAAGGCCCTTTCTCACTTTCTACTTCTCTATCTCGCTCTCCTTGGGATGGTGGTCACTCTTTGTGAAGGCGTTCTTGCTACCTCAAGAGGATGGATTGGCTAGGTGTATTGATGTGAGGTCACTAAATCTGGTTGGTTTGAGTTTGGATTTGGGATGAGTTCTACTCAATCATCTTCACCATGAAATACACAAGGGGCTTTACACAACCTTGTTCTTGGGATCCCATTCCATTCTCTCCTCTCCATATTTCTTTCCATTTTCCACCTCATTGCTAGTTTTATCATTAGTCTATTCTATGTTGATGCATTGTTTTTCTTTAATGAATTCTTGTGGGTAAGTTTTTAAATCTTGCTTCCAAATGACATTCCTAGAGCCTATGGACTCTTTGGTTTGTGGGTTTGTTAGGGCATAAAAGGCATGAGCCTACTTTGGGGAGGACCCACTGGCATGCCTTTTTGGTGCAATTGTTACATTCTTTTTCTTAAACATTTCTTGCAATCAATCATCTCTTGTTTCATCCCCATCCATGACATCCATTTTATTAGCGTTGCCATTGTTATTTTTTTCATCTTTCTTGTTCCTCATATTTTTCCATCTTATAGCTACTGGAGGTTTTCTCTTAGTCATGGGGTCCCTGGCACAAGTTTTTCAATTTTCTGCATTTTACTATTTTCCCAACCCCTACACCTTGGGTAGTCACCTATGATAAATCTCTGAACTAGTTTTTTCCATAACCACAACTCAACCAATGCGCTTCATATCAAGGTAAGGTATCAACTACATTGTGGTTTATCTATCCTTGCTCATTTGTGACTATGTTGTGTGTGCAGATGGTGATCATACAAACAATGGACTAGGCTTGGAGGAAGCACTTAGGATGGACCAAAACTAGAGCATTTACAAAAGGAGCAAGTCTAGTAGCATGGGTATGGATAAATAATGGAAGGAACAATCTTAGAATTGGTGGAAACATGCTTCATTTTCTTTCTCTCTCTTTCTCTACATGCTACCAAATAAAGGCTTGGATTTCATTTATGGACAAGTATTCACCACAATGGTCATGAACACTAATGTTGTAATGTGCTTATTGATCTGTTCACTAAGCATGTTGAGTCTGTCATCCCATTTCACTGTCAATTGTCAGTTAGTCAATAGTCCCATACCTTCCCAATATTTTATAAGGAACTCGAGGATGAGTTTTCATTTAGTCATGGGCGTATGATGAGAGTGGTTACTCTAGTAGTTATTCTAATTATTAGAGTGGTAGTTTTTCTAATTATTAGAGTGGAAATTTCTATAATTATTAGAGTGGCAGTTTTTTTAATTATTAGAGTGGTAGATTTTCTAATTATTAGAGTATTGTTCCCAAGCCTATAAATAAAGTGCCCAGGCACACAATTAAAGGGGAAGTCTTTTAGAAGTCTTTCAATAGTTAAGTAGCATAACTCTTATAGTTTGTTTAAAAGTTAGAGTATTTTCCAAATGCCCACAGTAGGAGGTCTAAGTGTGGATGGATCTTTATTCGAGCATTATGTAGCTGAGCACACCTTGTGTATGGAAATAAAGACAAGCTCTTCGATTCATCCTTACAACACTTGAGATTTTTTTCTTATGTATTTCTTTTATTTTATTTTTGAAACACCCCAAAACATGCGGGGTCATTCTTGCTTCACTAGGCCTTGCAATTCATGCAACACCACGGTAGTTCTTTAGGAGGAGAAAATTCTGAGTTTAGGCCAGCCAGTTCAGAAAATTTTCTACTTTAGGTGAAAACAGGCTCTACGAGTCATCTTGCCTGTCCACCTAAGTAGCATGCCGAGCAGACAACCTGATCAGAAATGATGCACGAAGTTGGCAGCAGCATTCTGGATGTGCGAAATAGTTCGGCATGTTTTCTAAGTCACAAAGTTTGCTATGCTATGCTACGCTTCGCTATGTAGTGTAGCAAGCTTCAGAAGATGATTGCAAAATGGAGCACTACGCTATGCTATGTCACGTGATGTAGTGTAGTATGTTAACAGCTTCACAGCCAGTCCCCACGCCCAATTTTAAGTCCTTTAGCAATGTCGCTTTCTGTCAGGAAGTAGCGAACCATGTCTACTGCTACGCTATGCTAAGCTACAAGGCGTAGCCAGGCGTAGCAATCCTGCTGAAAAGACAGAACGTAGCTCAAAGAGCAGAATCAGCAAGTTTGCAAGTCTCACGAAAGAAAAGTTTGCAAATCAGCAAAGCTTTCGCAACTAAGGCCAGTTGCTATGCTACACTACGCTATGTAGCGTAGCATAGCATAGCAAGCATGCAACACACATGTAGCGAAATGCATGATAAGGTGCTATGCTACGCCAAGCATGCTCTGTTACAAAGCACAGTGAGGCATGAGGGTGGTTGTGTGACATCAATGTGCTTCACCTAATTGGACCATTAGCACACGTCTCCAAACGCTGACGACACAATTATGGCATGGAAGGCTCATAGTTATGGCATAGTAGGTTCGCATTACAATGGTCTTGCCGATCCAATGGTCATACATGACACATGTGGCGCTAGCAAGTCAACATGGGCTCGAGGCATGTGGCATCCAAACCGCCCCTTTCGTGTGCCCTCTAGCCCTATAAATACCTTGATGAGCAGTGCTTAAGGGGTTGGACTATCTTTGGCTGTTGGGAATTTTTCAGAAAATGACATCCAAAGGGTTTGAATTTTTCCCAACAAGCAGAATTCAGAAAGTTCGAAGATTCTTTGGATTCTTTGACTTTCCCTCTCTCTGGCACTCAAGTTCTCTTCCCGGCACATTGTGACATCAAGCATTGTAAGCTTTCTATTTGACACTACAAATAGTTAGCATTTTCAGTTGGCATTTTGTTCCATTCGCTTTCTACCATCTTGGTAGAATCCTTGCATTGTCAGCGCCCAAGGTCGCACCCAAGCGCACAACCTATTTTGCTCTACACATCTTGGTTACTCTCGGGATCTTTGCACTCCACCATGCCATGCAACCTACTATTTCCACCCTGATAGAGAAATCTTGTAGGTTTGGAGTGGTGCATTTTTCAAATTATACTTTATCTTGTTTCCTACTTATTGTTGCATTTTTTGCACTACCTTTCCTGCTTTATCTAGTCTCAAGAATTACTTTGCACTTTTATTTCTGTTTCAAAATTATATGTTGCAAAAGGCTATATAGACATTAATTAAGTCCCTATCTAATTGACTAGACCGTTTAGGGCACCTTGTATTCGCACACATCTAGCACGGCCCTCCCGTGGGTATGGGGTCAAAACTGTTGCACCTTGTGCTGACCGAAATCGTCGGTGCGAGGCTGGAACGTTACAAGCACCGAAAGATCTGCGGACGAGCACAGTCGACCCTGCCTCCGCTTGAGGGCAAGCTGGAACAGACGAAGGCAGAG
>MNCI01028911.1:79649-91271 GCA_015680685.1 Gnetum montanum | reverse complement strand
CTACCATGTAAATCAGGCGAGCGTGATCATTTTTGTACAACTGCATGACAAACGGGGTGGGATATTGGGACAATCCTAGTGTCGCCACCCCATCGGCATCCTACTGATCCCTCGGACGAGCTGAAAGGCATCCTATTGACCCCTCGGAGATGCCGTCGCTGCATCCGCCGCAGTGGTAGCACCTCTGAGAGATTAGTCTCGCCAGCCAGAGCCCCGACGACATCCTCATCTACAACGACCTCGGCAACCTCCGCCAATCATCGTTATCGGACGCCGACTTCGCAAATTCATCTGGCTGGTTCTTTATACAACCAGTTAGGTGCATTGTGTCTGATGCCTTTTGGCAAAGATATGCTGGGCCAATCGTCAGGATTGGCGGCTCCGCCCGCATGCCCCGGCTTTTTCCTTCTTTACAGCCCAATCGCTCTAGCTCACATCAGACGGCGCTCGTTTCAACAACCTCGCCTCTTATTCGCATGAGCAATGGTCCTCTGCTTTCTTTTGTGGTTGCAGGCTACTTACCTTGGAGGACGTCGTTCGAAGGTGCATCCATCTGAGTGGTGAAGTACAATAGCATGTTGAAATGGCTGCTCAGGTTTGCCCGACCATTTAGATCTGCATACCTCTACCTCTCACAAATGCTACACTTAGCTCTTGTTTCCCTTCATCCCCACCACCCGCTTCCCATACGCAAAAGCTATATATGCAAGTATTCATTTTCCGCATTCACACTAGCAGAGATATCGTAGAAAGTGATGCGCAACGCTCCTCCTGCAAGCTTTCCTACTACAATCTGTAATAGAGAAATCTCAGATTGATGCGCTACGCTCGTCTGAAAGCATTCCTGTTGACATAAATGAGCGTACATTTCTGTGCGTACGAGCGTATTTCAGGCCCCTACCATCATAACTCATTTTGCATCTTCCCCGAACCTGTTTCCAGCTATGTCCCTCTATCTCCCATACCTGCCAGTTTTGCTCTTCCATGTTGACAGGGCAACACTTGAGTAGCCATGGATGAACGCTGTTCTTACTTCTGCCAATTCGGTGTTTCGCATTCTTTATCGACGTCTTTTGGGCAAGCCCTCTAACCGTCAACAAAGAGGGGCCATTGAAACACTGTGAAAATTACGAGTCGGCCTCAGGCAAAGATTCGCAATTCAAGCGAGAGAGCACATCAGCTTTGTTCAAGGACAAGTTTACGCTCTATTACGCACGGCAACGTAATGAGCGTGATAAGCTCTGAAATAGTCGAAGGCAGAGTCTAGAGAAGCACAACAGTTCGACATTTTTTCTTGTGGCGTACGGATAACTTGTCTTTACGCTTGTTACGCGGCGGTGCGTACCATTGCGTATTGCATCACTAAGGCTAGACATTATTTACACTTCGTTACGCTCAGCTGCGTAGTGAGCATAAATTAGACATTGTTTACGCTTCGCTACGCGCAGCTGCGTAGTGAGCGTAAGTTAGATATTGTCTACGCCTCATTACGCGCAGCTGTGTAGTGAGCGTAAGACAATTTTGAGCCTATTGTTTTTTATACCAGATTACGCTCATACACGCAACACAATGCGAATGAGTGTAATATAGCCTGAAAGCAATTGAAACACGCTCAACATGTACCTGCTCTTCACACGCACAACACGCAAACGAGCGTATTGTGCGTAGTCACAGTCTGACTTAAAATGGTCGTGTCAATGGAACCCAAAATATCTGGGACCCGCGTCATCAGGGTTGCACCTTTTTATGGGACCTCGCAGCCCATAAATAGACCAGTTGACAAAGATACAAGAGGAGGAGCAGTAGAAAATCAAAAGGGCAAGAGCATTTTCTGAGCAAGGAAGCACTTATCACCTTGAGTAGAGAAACAAAGAGCAACCTTTTGGCAACTGCCGACAGCACCATCCTTTAGCAAGAACAGAGCATAGTGCAGTTGAGCCTTAGCAACAAGAGAGATCATTCCTTCGGGGAAGATACGACTTTCTCCATTAGCGATTGCTGCCCCGAGCAGAACCTACTCGAAGCAAAGAAGCAGAACGGGGAGTGTGATNTGTGGCAAGGGCATTGCACAAGCGAAACACTTAGTTATAGCCAAGTCTCTATGCAAAAGTCTCCTAGGAACTTATGAATGTTGTTTTGGCTTGATCTTCTCATGCAATCTAAATTTAGTTATAGCCACTATAACCATCGAGAAAGCTGTAGTAGTAATGTCCAAAAATGGTATCCAACACTTGGTTCACAAATGGGAACAGAAAGTGATCCTTATATGTTCCCATGTTCAATAGCCTGAAATCAATGTAGACCCTCCATTTGACACCTTTCTTTGGCACTATCATATGTGGACCAACCCACTTACTATCCACAAAGGGATAGATGAGCCTTGCCCAAAGGAGTTGCTCAATCTGCTCTTTCATAATCTACTTTAATTTGGGGTTCAATTGCCATTGTAGTTGCCTCTTTAATTTAATGGAGGCATTTGTGTAGATGTAATGTTGGCATATCCTTAGATCATGTCCAGTTAGCTAATGATATGACCAGGAAAAGACTGTTAGCCATTTTTTGACCATCTCCAACAGCTTCTTTTCCNATCTAAGGATATGCCAACATTACATCTACACAAATGCCTCCATTAAATTAAAGAGGCAACTACAATGGCAATTGAACCCCAAATTAAAGTAGATTATGAAAGAGGAGATTGAGAAACTCCTTTGGGCAAGGTTCATCTATCCCTTTGTGGATAGTAAGTGGGTTGGTCCACATATGATAGTGCCAAAGAAAGGTGTCAAATGGAGGGTCTACATTGATTTCAGGCTATTGAACATGGGAACATATAAGGATCACTTTCTGTTCCCATTTGTGAACCAAGTTTTGGATACCATTTTTGGACATTACTACTACAGCTTTCTCGATGGTTATAGTGGCTATAACTAAATTTAGATTGCATGAGAAGATCAAGCCAAAACAACATTCATAAGTTCCTAGGAGACTTTTGCATAGAGACTTGGCTATAACTAAGTGTTTCGCTTGTGCAATGCCCTTGCCACATTCCAACACCTTGTCTTAAGCATTTTCAAATAACATATTAGTAGCAAGGTGGAAGCCTTGATGGATGACTTCTCCATCTATGGGGCTACATTCGAGCAAGCCTTAGACTATCTTAAGTAAGTGCTAAAAAGGTGTGTGGAGATAAACCTTAGTTTTAACTGGTAGAAAATCCACTTGATGGTCCAAGAAGACATTATGTTGGTGCATAACATTTCAAAAATAAGGATCAATGTGAACCCTAAAAAAATAAGGATCATCCAAGGAATTACCAAATAGCCCAAAACCTTTAAAGATGTGAGCTCATTCCTTGGACACATTAGCTACTACTAGTGATTCATTGAGAATTTCTCCAAGAATGCTAAACCATTAGTGGAGTTAACAAAGAAGGATGCTTCATTTTTTTGGACCAAGGAATGCGAATGTGCATTCCAGTAGCTCAAAGAAAAGCTTGTGAAAACTCTAATTCTATAAGCATTTGATTGGCCAAGACCCTTTCACATCATGATATATGCTTCTAATTATGCCTTGAGGGTTGTGCTCATGTAGTTGGATGATCAAAAACATCCTTACTACATCCATTGTGTGAGCAGAAGCATTGTGGATGCATAGTTGATCTACACCACAAGAGAAAAAAATAGATGGTAGTGGTGTTCGCTTTAGAGAAATTCAAACACTATGTGCTTGGGTATAAGGTGTTCATGCACACAGACCATAGTGCAATCTAATTCATGATGAATAAATCAACAATGAGCCCTTGTGTCATACAATAGTTGGTGATCTTGCAGAAAATTGATCTTACAATGGTAGATTGAAAGGAACTAAGAACATGGTTGCTAATTACTTATTTTAGTTACGATGGGATAATAAAGATGAGGAGATCTTACTATTAAATTAGTTTCGTAATGAACTCCTCTTTGTTGGGGCTATAACTGAACAAATGACCACTAAACCTAATTGGTATGATCACATTCTCACTTATCTTCTCACTCAAGAAATGCCATAGGAGTGGGATCATAAGAATATAAAAAATGTTTCTTCATCAAGAAAAATGCTTCAAGGAAATCAATGGTCATCTTTGCAAGGTGTGTGTTGATGGCCTAGTTCATTGGTATTTACCCAATGTTGATCAATTGCATGTGCTCTAAGATGCTCATAAGGACCCTTGTGCGGGCCACTATGTTGGGAGACGTAGGATCATTAAGATCCTCATGGAAAGGTATTATTAACCAACACTTTTTAGGGATGCTCACCACTTTGTCTACTCCTATGAACACTACCAACACGATGGTGGAATGATCGCTCATATGAAGGGACCTCAGCAGTGAATTCACCCACTAGAGACCTTCGATATTAAGGGCATTGAGTTCATGGGTCCCATCACATCCATGTCAAATGGAAAGGCATACATCACAGTTGTTGTTGACTATTATAGGAAATGGGTGGAAGTTCTAGTCATCATCGATTGCACATCTTCTACAACTACTCAATTTGTACAACAATATGTTATAAATAGGTTTGGGGTGCCATGTGCACTTATTTTTGATAATGATACTAATTTCACATGCACTACCTTTTGGAAGCTCATGCAATGCTTGGGGGTTGAACATAAATTAACAATACCTTATCATCCCAAAGTTAATAGTTAAGTAGAGGTTACAAATATGGAAATAACAAAAATACTAACATGAATTGTATGTAAATATGGGAGGGATTAGAGCATGAAACTCAATGATGCCCTTTAGGCATACCACTTCACTTTGAAGCTTTTGATTGGCTACTCTCCCTATGAGCTTATGTACAAAAAGTTACCAACTCTTCTAATCCAAGCAGAGCTCTGTATGCCATCAACAACATGTGACCTTCACCTTGACCTGAGTCTAGCATATATGGAAAGACTGATGAACCTCAACTTACTAGATGAGAAATAATTGGTAGCCTTGTCATCTAACAAGTTGCACAAGGCATTCAACAACAAATGACATGATCTTAGAATAAGAAAAGTAAAATTTCAATTAGGAGATAGGGTCTCTACTGGAATCTGATACATGTACCACAAAGAACCAAGTTCCAAACATTGTAAAAGGGGCCTTATATTTTCTATGAAACCTTTCCTTTTGGGACCATGTTAATCTACAAACCTGAGACCCAAAATAAGAGACTGCTCATCAACATGCAACAACTCAAACTTTTCCATGAACTTAAAAATCCTAGTGACCAAAGCACATCAATGGATGGACATGCACACTTAATTTTTTGAATATCCTCCTTTCAAGTTAGTTGTGGGGAGGTGGTCACCCATGCTAATCTATCATAGTGGCTTCTCAGTTTTTCACTTTTTTTTGGTACCATTTTTAGTGCTTTTCTCTCTTTCATAAATATTTTACAATTTCTTTTATATTTACTTTATTTGGTTTGAGTTTTTCTAATGCATTTCTTATGTTTTGTTTGGTTTTGTTTTTCTTTGTTGCTATGAGGACTAAGTGCAACTATAGCTATTGATTGATGGTGGTTTGTACTATAATGTTATTTGATTGCTAATGTTCAGATTCTATCTTTAAATTTTGATGTTAATAACTAAGACATGATTTCTTTTTCATGATAACAGGTAGTTAGTCCATGTCATCCACCCATCCACAAAACTCTATGGTGTTCCCTTGTTTTGAAAATATGTGGTTCCTTCTTAAATGAAACTTTTAAAGAACTTGTAACCTTGGTGGTTTCTAAACTTGGAAAAGATTAAATGAATAGACAAGGATGTGATTTTATAGAGATTTTATGCTCTTTGTACTTGCCTACCCTCTTGGATGCATTAGTGTTATTGTGGATTTCTCACCATTTCGCTAATGACCAATAAATAGGAAGGTAAAGTCTTTGCATGGTGTGGTTTTCATCTAAAAACCTTAGAAAAAAAAAACAAACAATAATGTAACTAGAAAGTACACCTCTTTGATGAAATAATGGTCCATAAGCACTGGTTATGGGATTAGAAAGACATGTTACCCATAATTGAAGATCCTCTCTAACTAAGGCCCATCTGACTTTTTGCTTCTCTTTTAGGAATGGTGATTGATTTGTGGGGATGCTCTTATACCTTGAGGGAGTGGACAGGTCTTAGAGTGTTGATGCAAAGTCACTAAAAGTGGTTGGTTTTGATTTAGATTAAGGATGAAAATTATTGGATCATAGTAATCACAAAGTCTACAAGAGACTTCATGTGACCACGATTTAGGACTTCATTATGCTCCCCACCTCATCCATCTCTGCCTTTCATATCTCATCACACTACCTCTTTTCATATCCTATTCAATGTCTTAGTTTGATGCATCAAAATTTTTGCATAGTCTCTTTGGTGATTTCGTCCTTGACTTATCATAACCATTGGTCACCCATGGGGTCCATGGATTCCTTGGTTTGAGCGAATGCAAGGGCATTAAGGGCATGAGCATGGTATGGGGAGGATCCACTTACATACTTCTTGGTTCAATTAGTTAAGTTTCTTATCCCTTAGGCATTTTTGCATTCACGTATTTTGTGCTCCACATTGGTTACATTCAGTTGTGCACTCCTTCATGGGATTTCTCAATCATTCTTCCAATCAAATATCCTTTTTGAGCATTATCTAGCCCTCTTCATGTATTTCATTATGTTCTTGCCTTCTTGGGTTTCATTTGAACTTTAATTTTATGTGAAAACTCTTCATTTTTCACTAATTTTCAAAGTTGAAAATGTTCTCTCTCATCCCTATTGATGAAGTTGCTACATTGATGGAGCTACTGTGTTGATGTGATCCCGTTGACACATGATACTGTTGGCGACCATTTGGGACGTGACCGCCAACGAGTGTCCTTGAATAGGATTTAGGTGCCTACTAGTCAGTTGTGAAAAATGAAATGATTGCGTTGTGTGTAAACAAAAAATGACTTATCTTAAAGAGATTCAACCAACTTTGCCAAGTACTATGAGTTTTTGAGAGTTCCTATTTTGTTCAATTACCTAGTCTATGCGGTCCTTATAATGCCTACTTGTAACAAATAAAATTTTGTAAAAACATTTGAGCACAACTCCGCGAATCTACTTCTAATTTTCCCCAGAGAAAGAAATAGTTTCACAAGAAAACTAGAAATAGAGCAAGATTCAATGGAAATAGAAAGGAAAGAAAGTAGATTTGTGTTAGGACCTCAAATGTTTAAACAAGGTAAAATGATACGAGTAAACACTTCGCAATAAAGCTATCCCAAATTCAATAACTACGAATTGTTCAAACTTCCAAGGCTCAAATAAGCAATTTCTTCAAGACAATCCTACTATGCTACCAAAAAATTGCTGTGTAAACTATCACGTACGAGACTCCATTTTGGCTAGATAATGGATGTCAACAATTGCATTCAACAGAACCTTCAAAAGACTAGAAAATTTTTGATTGAAATACCACGGAGATTCACTTTAAAGATAAAAAAAGCTATTATGGTCCTATCAAAATACCAAAAATTTTCTGAACCCTCTTAACTATTGAATCGTTCAACAGCTTGACTACATGCAGAGGCTCTCTTACAACAATCTCAATAGTGGTTCTTATACATTGCACAATAATAAAAGTTCACTACTAAAATGCTCTTAAGGCTTTCAAACATAAGTGCTTTTATGGCAAAATTTTAATAGAAATCTTCTATTATGCAACAAGAACAATAAGAGCAATCTAAAAATCCCAAAATTACTTGCCAAGCATGATATTATCTAAACCACTAGCTAAACAATTTAAAAAAAATAAAAAATAAAAAACATAACTTACAAGACTATGACAAAGAGGCTGAAAAGTTGTCTTTAGCAAGTCATCTTACAAGCAATCTTTCACAATTTCTTCTTTACATTGCTCTTCTCAAGACCCAAAGTGTGTCTCCAAGTGAGAGCCCAAGTGTGTGAGACCAAGTAGAGTCTTCCTTCCTTTTTTTCTTCTTCTTATCCCTGAAGCCTTTTTATAGGGTTCAAAAGGTAGTTACATATTTTAGAATATCCTAGCTAACTTCTCTCCCAAGTAAGGAAGTTATAACTTGCCCAACAAGTTAGGAGATCTTACTTGCCCAACAAGTTAGTAGATTACTTGCCCAATAAGTTAGGAAGTTGTAACTATTTTGAGTGATTATAACCACCATAGAGATAAAAAAGCTACAGTTGACAAGTGTCCCATGTAGTTGCCAAAGGGACCATTCAGTTGCGAAGTGGTCACCATGGAGATAAAAAAGTTGTAGTTGACAAGTGGCCTTTTTAGTTGCCAAGTGTCTTCATGGTAATCAAAATTAAAGTTAGTTACAAATATCATAGTTGTAACTATCATAGGAAGTTACAACTTCCATAGAAATAAAAGGGATAATAGCCAAATGTCCCTTTTATATAGGATGTTACACAAATATCCCATAAATTTCTTTTCCTTTTTAAATCATAAAATATTTTATTTAAATCATAGTAATAGAGATAGTAACCATGGAGTTGTTGCATACATGGATGGGTTAATATATAAATATATATGTATGTGTATAATATTTGTCCATCTTTCTTATGCTTGGGACCCATGATTTGCTTCCTACCTGCCATCAACCTCTGTCTATCTAAATCATCTGTGAGTTGAAGGATTTGAACCTGCAAAATGCATTAAAATGAAATGCTATGCCATGGCAGTTATATCCGATAACAATTCCGACATAAACGGTGGGACATCCACATATTGATTCAAGAATTTTGCTAAAATAATTCTTGCTAAAAACATGGTGAATCCCAGCTTAGATTTTTTTTGTTTTTGCCGTAGTCCATGGATAGACGTTCAAGAAGAAGGGATCCAAGCCCAGATCCATTTCCTCCACCAACGGCATTGAAAACTAGAAACCTTGATGACCAGTGCAGTTGTCAGGTTCTCAACGGTAGACATCTGCAGAGTCCCCTGTACGCCATGTTCATGACTTTGGCCAAGAATGTTTGGCTTCTGCACAAGTTCACCTTCACTTTGGATCCCCTTCTAGCGCATTTTCAGGTTCACTGCGGCTGCACGTTTTAGCCAATGTACATGGAAAACGTCGTGCTGGTGTCGTACTCTCCGCCAACACCCACTGTGGGATTCAAGACTTAGAAGGCCAGGATTTGCTGTTTCAAGCTCAGAGACGTAGCCAATTTGAATTTCTTGGATTAGATCCTCAACGCGACGAAGGCACCTCAATTTGCTAGTTTTTCACTGTAGAATGGCAGTCCCCGCTGAATCTTCTAGGCAACTGTCACCACAAAACAAGGCCCTGCCGCATTGTGCCTGGTAATGTTGCCATGTCTTGAGGCCAATGTCGTCGCTGGAGAGTTTTCTAGTGGTGTTCAGTTGATTTTTACTCATACATATTTAAATTAAAGATCATTCCCACCAATAAAAGGAAACCAACAACATAATTCTGAGCATAACATCACGACTGCAACAACATAGACTACCTTTCCTCTCCAGCAAAGCTAGCAAAGTTGTTTTTTTTCTTTTGACTTATTTTTCAACATCAAAAATATAATTATCACACAAAGTTTGCTGTAGACATCCTATGAATCGCCATTCATAGTGCAATGGCATTTCAGACAAATTGCCTTTTATCCATAAGATCCGCTGGAGTCTTTGCTCTTTTATGGGAACTTATATAGTTCTTTGCATTATTCTCCATGTCCTCCAAAACCATTATTTCCCCAGAATCATCACGTCCAAAACGTTGCGTTTTGATTTTTCTGGAATCCTCCAATAATGAGGGTTGTTTAAAACCCTTGGCATCAATTTGCTCCATTTCAGACACTTGATGATTGTCTGTTTTGGCAGTTAGTTTTCTCTTCATCTTTTCAGACACTTGATGAACGTCAATGGATAATAGAAGATCAAATGTCTAAGAAGACAGGTAACTAAGTGCTATCACAACATCCCTCATAAGAGGCCGCATGGTGGCTTGTTCCTGTAGGCACATTGCTACAAGTGCTATTGCTTGATACAATGCATGCATTGGATAATGTCATTGTAGCATAGGATCAGCTATTAATGGAAATTTGTTACGGTCTTTGAACATAGGATGTGCCCAAGAAACCAGATTCTCCTTTGCAGTACGCTTGTTGCAATCTATAGCTTTTCTACCTGAAATCAACTCTAGCATAACCACACCAAAACTGTAGACATCAGATTTCAATGTCAACTATCTAGTCATTGCATACTCTGGAGTACAGTAACCATATGTTCCCATCACCCTTGTAGACACATGCGACTTATCTTCAATAGGGCTAGGTTTGGCCAATCCAAAGTCAGACAACTTTGGATGAAGCTTGTCATCCAATAAAATATTCGAAGATTTCAGATCACGATATATAACAGGCGGGCTTGTCTTATCATGTAGATGTTCAAATCCTAATGCTGCTCCAACTGCAATTCTCAATCTTGTGTTCCAATCTGTTCCATGAAATGACCAAATGTACCAATAGATACAAATCCTATAAATATAGCACCACACTTAGCAATTTTTATCATTTACTCATACATACAAGGGGAGTTTTTACACTTTTTCAAAGCCCAACATCGTCCAGAGCCTATATCTTTCACATTGCTTGTCTGATTCACCTCAATTTTTGTTCCTATCGCTACCATAGGTAAGCTTTACGTCGTGGGGGCCACAAACTATAGGTTTTTGATGATAAATTTTTTGAATTTTTTCTAACTCCCACAAAGTTTAGCTAATAAAATACTATTAAAATCACTAATTTAAGATAGTTAAACCTTTCCAACAAACTTTGGTATACATTAAAGTAAAATAATCATAAAATAATAATAAAACAATCAAATTTACCATGATCACAACTTAGCCACGTGTAACTAATCTAAGAGATAATATACTTAAATGTTATAAAGTTACACTCTAAATGCTAATCCTTGCTCATGCCATGATTACAGATGGAACCAAGATCGAAACACCTATAAGAAGGAGGATCATCCCAACTAAGGGACAAGTAACCCAGAATTGGAAGGGGCCAACAAGAACAACCTTGAGAGGAAGCAATAAAAACCCATGCAATGGGACCTCTTTGGGAGGAGCCTAAGGTAGAATCTATTCAACAGATTTCCCAAGCTAAAATAGAGCAATCCCATTAGGATGAGGCATCAGGACCAAGGCCAAAACTTAAGGTCATGTTGACGGATGCTTGCCTTAGGAAAATTCAACTTAGAAATATCCAACATTTAGTTCTCCAAGAATTGAGCTTTGGTAACTTCCTAGACTTTTCCCTAGAAGATGTTAGGATGTAGCAACAAAGCTCTTCCATGTAGCCAATCATCACTTTGTTGGCGACCGTTTGGGACGCGACCGCCAACGAGTGTCCTCGAACAGGATTTAGGTGCCTGCTGGTCTCTGGCAACACCAAGGCCCAGATACCTCCAAATAAACTCAGTAGTTAATGTGAGTATGTGTGTGTGCTGTTGCGGCGTGTGGTTGTGTAAAATGTGACAATTGCGTTGTGTGTGAACTACAAATGACTTACTTTAAAGAGATTCAGCCAACTTTGCCAAGTACTGTGAGTTCTTGAAAATTT
>MNCI01028911.1:61897-77481 GCA_015680685.1 Gnetum montanum | reverse complement strand
GCACCTTTACCTCAACACCCAACCTTCAACATGAAATCTGAAATTTACTTATGCCAACACAACCATAGATTCTTCTAATAAAATATTTTAATTGATCCATGGAATGGCCAAATGTGCCAACACACTTCTAGTAGGGAGTGGCACATGGGAAAGCCTCATTTCTTCTGGAATAATAGGCAGCTAGATGCCACTATGAAAATTAAGGACATAAGTGTGTCCTACTTGGTGAAGGCCATCTCTAAGGTGCATGGCTTGCTTAAAATTGGAACCAATTTGGTAGAGATCTCTACCCAAGCGGACCCAAAGGTTAAAAAGGAGTGGGTTCAACAATTCTACAAAGTGGATTGGAAAGAGTGTGGTACACTCACCATAATAAAACATGCATACTTCAAGATAGTAGCCTACCACCTTAACTAACAGTGAGGCCCAACAAGATGACTATCTTCTTTGCCTATGCATGCACTGCTCTAAGCAAGATATTCCAAGTTAACCTCCCACAACTAATCTATTTTGAGATACAGAAGTGGTTTAAACAAAATCAACATGGAAGGAAGGCACTCCCCTTTCCATGCCTCATATGAAAATTATGCAAATGCGAAGGGATAGCCTACTACACCAACAACACATTGAGACATGTTCTCATTGCCTCTTGGGTGGAAATGATGAAGGACAAGGTCCCTACCGTGACCAAGGAATAGGAGCAACCACTACCATCACCCACTCATAAAAAAACGTAAGAGGAATTTGCTATTATTGAGTGCATGTAAAAGCTCTGAGAGCAACTCTTGCAACAATAGCAAGTTGGTCCAAGTGATGACCCGTCTATCTACTGACCAGCCTTGAGCCATTTGAACAAGGTAACTCATACGATAAGTTGTTTGAAGGACATGGTGCCAACTTTCTCTATCCAATAGATGTAGGTGCCCACATGCTCAAATCCTAATGCTTGAGAGATACGATATCTATTCCAAAACAACAATAGTTCCCAGAAATCTCTAGAAATGCCACTACCTTCTTAGTGCACTTGAAGGAGGGATATGGAGTAACTATCTTGGTGATGCAACACCAAGAGTGGAAAACAACAGTCGAGGTGGTGGCAAAAAGAGTGGACAAGGTCCTAAATATTCTTGTGGCATCTATGCTAGATAGTGCTACACTCAGAGATGTGTAGACATCCAGAGGAATAGTCAATGGGAGATTCAGCACAACCTAGCACGAGGAGTTGTTGGAATGATTGGTGGAAACTCAACAACCAATTTCAAAGGTCTTTGACCTTTTGAATGATATCGTCGCTACCTAGTCAACATTGTTGGAGGCAAGCGACAAGTGCATCATCATAGAGGCTCAACTTGAAATAGCCAAAGTTAAGAATTAGTGCTTAGCTATGAAGGTTGTTGAACTTAGAGCCCGCCTTATTAATCCCATGGTACTAAGCCAAGTTGTAACTAGGGATGAAGCTTTTCAGCAACTTCAATCCAAACTTTAACAAGCCAAGTACACAAAGGAGTCAAAAATATTTGACCAAACCTTAACTGATGCCATCATTTATAACATTCAGAAAGACTTGTTGAAGGTTCTTCGGGAGAATGCAAGTTTAACTAAGGATAATAATTGCTTGCATACTATCGAGGCCCAAAAGGAACAAATGGTTGAATATATGAGATAACAATAGGAGAAGCTTACCAAGGTGACAATGGACCTAAGGAGGTTGGCAACAAAGAATCGTAATCTCTTGATGGAGGAGGCATGTGTCCTTTGCTAGAGATCTATAGTTGGAATTGCTACTTGGAAGAAAAAGGCCCTTAAATTCAAAAAGATCAAGGACCACTATAGAGATCTGGTTGACTTGTAGAAGGAGATCAATGAAAAAGGAATTAAACTAGTGAAAGTAAAGGTGACTGAGGTCCTCCAGTAGCTCCAGGAAGGAGATGACATGTAGCAACCTATCTTTGATGGGCTAAATAGGTACAATAAAGCTGAAATCTACCTTAAGGAGCTACAAATTGAGGATATGACCAAATGCACAGAGCTTACCAACCTCTACTATGCAAACTTAGCAATGTTCATTATCAAAAGGATGAGGTTAGATTTGGAAAAGCAAGTGGCTAGCTCGCACTTGTTATACGAGGCTGAGTTCATGCATCATAAGGGGATTAAGTAGAAGCTTGAAATGGTGAATGCTAAACTTGATGTTCTTAGGTAGTGCTTCACTAATAAAAGATCCTTAGATAAAAACCTAGCCAAAAGGTTGAATTGCTATCATGAGTTGTAACACGTTGTCAAAGCATTTGACATTGAATGAAAAATAATTTGTAGCCTAGTTCATCAATGTGAAGAAGTTATTTCTTATATTGCCCTATCCTTGGGATGTTTCCATACTGGTTCACACTGGTGATGTTGCATGGACCGTGTATGATCCCAAAAGGAAGGAGGAGAAGATAAAAGCATTACTAGCTACTTTCCGTCTTCCACCAAAAGTTGCAACTATAGCTGGACAGCCACAACTGCAACCTTAACCATAACAGTCATGTGCACCTAAAGTAAGAGAAGGTCATTCAACATCTCAAGAACCTCCATTGCCTTGGACCATTTGATTTGTTTTTCTCATCTTCAAGTCATCAAAGGAGCTGTGCTATTAGTTTTTATCATGGTGTTAAATTTTGTTGTCATGAACACCAAATTTTGTAATGATTGTAAATCCATACACTTGGACATTTAGTGTTTGTTTATCTATTAGTAGTTAGTCAATAATCTCATACCTTCCCAAAATTTTAAAAGAAACTTGTTTATCCTTTTGTTCACTCAAGGATGAGTTTTCATTCAATCGTGCAAACATGATGAGTTTTTGTTCATGGGTTATGTCAAGATGATCCTATCGGTGCGATCATGTTGATGCAATGTCTTATCTTACATATAAATACATGCTCACCAAATGTATTTATGGCATCCATACATTAGTAGCTAGCTAAAATCTTGCATTTTTTCTTTCTCAAAATTTAGAATATTTTCTAAGTGCACATAATAGGAGTGAGAAGTGTATGGATCTTTATTTATGCATTATTGTACTTGAGCACCTCAGTGTGAATGACAATAAAGATAAGCTTTCTTCGTAAACCTTGCAACACTTAGACTTAGCCTAATGTTTACTTTATACATATATTATCTAAGAACTTTATTTTAATACATTTAATTAATTAATTCGTAGTGATAATTAAAGTACATAAATACAATCATCTTTAGCATATGCTTAATGCTTGGTAATCCCAGTAACACTTAACACTTAGTAACCTAGTAGTGTTGTAACATGTTTAGGATGTGTATGGAAGGTTGGAATGAATGCTTATGTTAGGACTAGTTGAGCATTAATTAGTTATTAGATTAGTTAAGCATTTAGATCCTTTATTTTCAACTCTTAGGTGATTTAAACAATAAACATAAAATGATAAAAATCACATGCCTCAGTTACACTTAACCATACACTTGCATTTCATAAGTGAAACTAAGAAGACAACAATCACATTCATTAGATTCACTACCTAGACATAGTGTACTTGAGAGCTAAAGTCTAAATAAGTTAACTGGATTGCTTAGTGAATGCTAGTAATTTGTATGGTTGGGCATAGGGACTGCTCACTACTCATCACATTGAAAGCACTATTTAGTAAATTGTTAAGCCTTTAACATTAAATTTTTTGAGGAATTAAGGGCTTTGGAAGCTAAAAGAATGACTATAAGTATGTGCCAAGACATATAGCCAATAGAGACTTTAGAAGAATTTTAAAGGAATATAATGATGTCTCTAGCATGAATTGAACTAACAACCCCTTACCTAATTAAACAATGAGCTAATCACTTAACCAACTTATCATTGGCAAATTTTTTAAGGATTTGACCCTAGCTAAGGATCACATAATGGTTAAATACAAAGGAAAAATTACTGAGACCAACACTTGTCATTGATAATTACAAATTACATCTAATAGGGAAAACTTTGTTGTAGGACCAGTTTAATAAAAGAAGAAAAGGCCAAGATGTGGATGTGGCTATCAATCAAAATGAGTGTAATCACATCCCAAACAACCTATGCTCAAGGAGTTAAAGGCTGAATTCATGTAGTGAGTATAGTTTGAAGTCTTCATTTAAGAATAGTTGTTAATAAACATGCTTGATATTACCCTCTCAAACTCATACATGAAAACCATAAGGATAAAATGATGATGAACAAAATTCTCATTAAATATAGCTTTTTAATTTTCTAGAATTAGCCTTATAGAAAGTTAAAAGAGTAAGTGTAGGCATTTCCACTATAGTTCACATTGACCCATGATGGAGAATAATACCTAAGAAAAATATATCTCTTTTAGAGAGGCTAGCTGAGTGATATAATTATCAAGATAGGAAAGGTCCAAATCTTCTATTTCATCAAGACCATTGTTAATGCTTTTGACATAGGCTTGTAGAAGTTTCTACAAGATTTATGATAGATACTAATATTATGTGGGCCCAACATGCATATAGTGTTGATCACAAGGAGTACAACTCCTTGAAAACTACTAAAAAGATTTATTTCAAGATCACGATGTACCACATTATCATGATTATTTACCTAAACAAGATCACTTCCTTTTTAGCATGTGCATACGTGATTTTAAGTGGAAAAAAATCCTTGCCCATCTCCTCTTCCTTGAGATTGAGCACAAGTTCTTAAAGTTTGATTCAAGAAAATCAACGTTCATCTTTTTATGTCTCATTAGAAAACTCTTTAAGAAGGAATATATTATTTGCTACACCAATGACACCTTGCATAATGAATAGATGGCTTCTTCGATTAAAATCATGAAATCGATGCCCATGAAAAGGGTGCAATATCCACCTCTATAGATTTACCATGATACTAATGTAGCAACCACTACTTCCACAATGGTAGCAACCATCTTAGTAGCCATTGCAATGCTGCCAATCCATATTTCAAGTGTTGGACCAAGCATTGCATAGGCTAGTGAAGTAAGGACTAGCACACAAGCACTTGTGGGATGTTCTAGTATGTACCATTCAATGATGAGTTACTTGTAGAAATTACCTAAATAGTAAGTTGGAAGAGTAAGAAACTTGCTAGCATCCTTTCCATCATAAGAGGCCAATCCCAAGCAGTGGTGAACCTAATTACTAGTGAGGGAGCCATGATACCTAAAGAGGAATCATCCATTATTTTAGATAATGTAGCATCCTTCAAATTGGTACTAGAATAAAAAGGTAACACCACCATTATTATCCTTCCACATCAAGAACAAGAGCTTGTAACCAAGATCACTACAAATTATATCAACAAGTTATTGACACTCATTTCATATTTTGATGTGTAGCAAGACATAGACATATCTATAAGGTCAAGCTACAAGTTACAAGTTACTGAATATTCTTGTAACACTCATTTCATATTTTAATGTGTGGTAAGCCATAGAGGTGTATATAAGGCAAAGCTAGAGAATGGTTAGATAGATGTCTACAAAGGAATGTGAAGATGCATTAGACAAACTAGTCTCAATGGTGCAAAATATCACTAATATTTTTGTCATTCTTGATAATGTCACTACCTTGTAGTCTAAGCTAATGATATTAAAGGATAACACTAATGATTAGTAGTTGGGTATTCCAACACTCAACCATACAACAAGTGTTCACGTATGACCAGATTGTAATCTGTGGATGGACAATATAAGTATACTAGTAGTTGATATTCAGTTCATGATTATTGTATTTCCTCTTAGAGTTAGTGAGGTGCTAATCATATAGTTTAACTCTTAGTAAGGTATATGATATACTAATATATTTGGTTTGAAAATGATAAGTGCCAACATGGTAAAAATGATTATAAATTCTAAGTCTAAGTGCAATAAAAATATAAAGCTATTCTATACTATTGGTGATAAGCATCCATTCCTAGTTTTCCATATACGTCCTATTCTAATGCAACTATTATTGGAATTACTAAGTAACTTCACTACTGAGCAAATCAAGAAAATTTGTTCCTAGGTTACCAAACAGTTACACTTTATGCTTAAAACCAATTGTACTTATTCCATCTTACTAAGAGACATTGGAAAAGTAAAGAACTCAGTAAAAGTAAATGATTTAGTAAATGTAAAAAACATGGAAAAGTAAAATTATGCTAAGTGCATTACTATAAGGATGACGAACAATATCAGTCTTTATTATCATTCATGAATTGTGTTCAAGAATAATCCACTTAAATAAAGATTCCATACAATTGTAATTCACCACACTACAAGCATTCAATCTAACTCTAACTCATGAAAACAAACTCTAAGAATTTTGTTAAGTTTTGGAAAAAAGTTGTTCTTTTGACATGACAGTGGGTTAGTATTTATAAGCATGACCATGGTCCACTACATCACATCAACGATGATGTATGTAGAGCTATGATATCATAACTACAATGTCATAAATATGATATTGTATGCTTACATAATACTTATTTTTTCATACCCCCACAACTGACTGAAAACTAGTCCTTGAGTGAAAAAAAAGGATGATAGAGTTCTTTACAAATTTGTGGGGTTACAAAGACTTTGACATTATGATTCAAATATTTATGACTAACTCTACTATGAAAGTTGCATTGTCATTTGAGTGGTGTTTACAAAATTATCATGCAACACATGATTAACAAAACACACCAAAACAAAACAATATCCTCATGTTCCATGTGATGGTGGCTCCTCCATCGTCTTCTTTCCTTTATTATTGGACTTATGAAATTGATATCTATTAAGTAACATCCAAAACTTATCTTATTTGGACCTTGGATCATGTATCATCCAAGCCAGTTCAACAATGTTTACTAAAATTGATACTTCCCAAGGACATGATAATAGGGAAACCATCTTGTCGGCTTTCACATACCATACCATAAACTACCTTTGTCCTTCTTCAAAAGTCCTAGCTATTTTTCTTAGTTCTTGGTAACTAATCATTCTTTTAGGAAAGTTTGCTACTCCATTCTTCTGATCTTTGAAGCTAGCTTTGATGACTTGTAGCTCACAGTTTGCTATGTGGAACCTTTTCTGTGCATTCTTTCTATTTGCAAACTCTTTCTCATACATTGCATAGATTGCATTCACTTACTGCTCTAGTTTTGTTCTAGGCCTACTTACTATTAACAAGGCTAAGTTAACATATTAGAGATTTGCTAACCTTATGTACTCTATGAAATCTTCAATCTATAGGTCTTTATTCTTGATTTTGACTTGGTATACGTGGGTAAAACTATCTAAGATGGGTTGCCATTTAGGTGTTTGTGCTATTACAGAGTTTATTCTAGCTTTGGCCATTTAAATTTCTTTTTCATTGATCTGCTTGTACATTCCTACTTGATCTAGCATTCCTTTAGCCATTCATGGATTTTGGCTTCATTTTTTCATGCGTTGATCTCAATGGTTGATTTTTGGCATCTAGCATGGAATTCTTCCATTAACAAGGTTCTATTTTCTTTGGTCAGTTGTCTAATGTCAACGTTGACTTAAGAAAATTCCTCTCTTAGTTGATGAATGCTCTCTTCTAGCATATGCTTTTGCTTTTCTACATTTTTCACCCTTACATTTTTTGTAGCAATTTTTTTCTTTTCTTCTTCAAGTGTAGTTAGGGCTTTGGCATGGGCATATGTTTGGGCATGTACCACTAAAGTATTCCATACTACCTTCTCTTTCTCCATCTCCATTTGGCCATACTTAGTCATTAGTTGGTCAATATGTTCATTCATAAATTGATATAGTTGGTCAACTACAATATATCATGTAGGATCTTATCTTTTTGCTCTTAGTGTAGTTAATTCCTCCTATAATCTATTCACTTCATTTTTAGCATGTTGCATCTTAGTTTTAGCTATGACCAGCTTACCCTTGGTTGAGATTAGCTTTGAATAAATTGCAATGATATCACTAAGGAGATCAAAGGGATTTTGCATAACTTGTCCTATTTGTAATAGTTGGTCAAATACGTCTTCATGCTTTGATAGGGCCATGACAGTTTCTGGCTATTGTTTCTACATATTTTTCTCTAGTAATATTAACTAGTGGCATAATAGGAATATTAAAGGATTTCTTTATATGATCAGTGATGAGTTTATTTGCTCATGTTCCATCTTGATGTTGCATTATCACTACTGTGGCTCCTTCTCATGTTTCCAACATTACTCAGAAAGATTTAGTTTTCCTAGAGATCTATTGTATCTAGTTCTTATCTTATCCAACATGTAATAAAACTTAACCACTTGTAGGTCCTATTGATACAGTAGGCTTGTTGGGATTTTCCTACATTCTATACATGATTGAGACCTCTTAGCTTCCCCAACTTATTATTTTAGCAATTTGCTATAAATGGCTCATCGAGGATTTGTAATCATGCTGTGCCAAATGAACACTTTTCCCTAGTCTATCAGTTGCTAGTTTTGATCCATTGGTTCTTACTTGTTTCATTTCCATAGCTAGGATGTTTCTTGTCGATGTAAACCCTATTGGTTTCTCCACTTGATCTTTCTTTAGTGACATTCGTTTAGAAATTTTAACATAAGAGGCATTTTGGCTTTACAGAGTACATAATTGGTGTAGCCCAATATTCTTACATGTCAACACAGTCTTCTAATGAGACAAGGGAATGAAAAAGTAAGTTTTCCTATTTTATCCTCAAATCTTCTTTGGATTTCCAAAAATACAAGATGAGCTATGTTAAATTGGAATTCTCCCATTATGATGGTGCTTCTTTTGGTGGCATAGGTGGAAATTCTATTTAGTGTTTTTGTTGGAAATAGGTGATATGTTCTAATTTTGAAGAAAATTTTCTTGGTTATGAACAATCCAATGCACTCTTTTCCACTTATTCCATAGGCACTCTTTAGCCATAATTTTCTTACCTTTGTGTCAAACTTGGTAGATATTTAGGTAATGAACCCATTGAGGAGCAATTAAGGAAAGATAATGCCATGGAAACAAGACATGAATAAGACAAGGGAAAGACAATCAACTTGACTATTATCTTGACAGAGCTTGATGGAGATGCATTCATTACCAAACAACTCCATCGAAATCATGAGTTTTAGTCACAAACACCTATCATTCAATTGGAGGAACCTATCAAGAATAAATCACATTCAATTGGAGAGATAATAAGGTGGGAGGCAAAAGAATCAAGGTAAAAATAGGACTCAAGGCTAAGAGTTCATGCTAGATCCCATAGAGACAAACATTAGAGTCATCATAGGAGGACAAGTTGGCACCATTTGCTTATTGCCTCATTTGTATCCTCATCATCATTGGAGGAAGGAAGAAGGAAGAAGGACTCATGATTGTTATGACCATCATTCAAGACATTCTAATTCAGAAGATGCAGAGTAAGAACAACATAGACATAGGGATTGAAGAGATCATGAAAGGGATGAGTACAAAAAGGGATACTACTACAACCAAGTGCAGAACCTAATCAAGATGATAACCCCATGATGACAATTTGAAGCATGATTAACATATAGCAAGCTTTACACATTCCAACTAGGCATGTGAGGGATAGCCGTATCAAATGGCTCAATGTGAATAACATGCCAAGGTTTGAAGGTGGTTATAATGTTAATTCACAACACTACCTCTAGGCTTTCCATGATGCCTATGTCCTATAGAACACTGAAAGTGACTGGTAGAAGTTAAAGTTGTTCCTAAGAACACTTGTGAAAGAGGTAGAGAGTAGGTACTAATCACTTGAACCTAAATCAATCAGAAGATGAGGTACCATGCTAGAGATCTTCAATGACAAGTATCAAACCTACTCACAGGTGTCTAACTTAAGAAAATAAGTCTAATGATGGAAGCAAGGGACTCATGAAACCCTTGATGTCGTAATCGATAAGTACTATTTGCTACTACACAAATGCCTAGGCCATGGATTTTCAAAACAGGAGCAACTCATGCACATTGTAGATGGGTTGCAGAACAAAACAAGGGAGGAACTTGGGATTTATGCCCAAGATAGATTATTTGAATTGACTACTCATTGTATCTAGAGATTAATTAATTAAGTGGTGAAGGAAGAAGGTGGATTAAGACGGAGAGAATTAGCTGAGAAGTATAATCAAGATCCATTAATTAGAAAGAGAGATGCAAGGGTTTGTGATACCTAAGAAGAGGAAATCTTAGATCAAGCAATACAAAAGAAAACACTATCAATACAAAAAATTTTCATTAATGTAGTAGCATTGTAGCAAAGATGTGGAACTCAATTGATGAGAGATGTATAACAACTTTAAAGATTATGGAAAAGAGAGCAAAGTAAGCCTTTGGAAAAGGTAAAGACAAGAAAAAGAAGAAAGATTTTGGACGAAGGGGTAAAGTGGCTATAGTGGCTGAGTGTTCAAACACCAACTCCATTGATGAAAAAGGATGTGTCATGTGTTAGTATGAACATCCTAAGGAATGTTGTCCAATGATGACACATTTACAAGAGATAGGGGCATATGTACTTAATCCTAAATTTTTTTTAAAAAAATTCCCATAAGGTTATCTTTTCTTCAAGGTAGCTACAGGTAGAACTTCCAACCAACATACTATCCCAGTGAAGCTTTTTCATAGCCACAAGAATAGTACCATCAATAGCTAGTCCTTCCAAGCAACACCTAAATCCTCTACCACCAGTGTCACCACCTATCATGCAAGGAGAATTACCATAACAATTGTAGCAAATGAATGCTATTAGGACTGACAACACACAAGAGGAGATCATTACATGCAAATCACAAACCAAGAAACAATCATTCTTTTGAACAAGTCCAAAAAATATTCGATAGATGGGGAACACATCCACTTCCACATCATCTACATCCAATCCTTCACAATACAATGAGTTTCTATGTTTGTCAAATTCAAATGTCACAACTATTATGCTTACTTAGACAATCACGCACTAGATCAAGGCAAGAGCCCTTTCACAAAATGAACTAATCCAAGAAGCCCCTTAGTTTACCTCCAAATAGCAGGAAAAAAACCATGCAAAGCTCTACTTGATTATGGATCAGGAGTGAACTTGATCTCATGGGATATGTATCAGGCTTGGAATCTAGCACCACCAAAGAAAAGTAACATCTAGTTAGAGCTTGTAGACCAATCAATCACAGCTCCATTGGGGCAAGTGGACAATGTGATTATCACCATCAGTGGTTGGTCTTACCCTATGGATTTTCTAGCCATTCATGCAGGGAAAAATTAGAGGGAATTTCCAATTATTATGAAAATAGCTTGGCTTAGAACTGGTGATGCTAAGCTTAGAATTCGTGAGTTTTCCTTGGAAATCTCCAAGGAAGACGAAGCTAGCATTATCCAAAGATGAAGAGTTTCATGTATCAAATACAATGATAATGGGTGCAATTACATGCATAAAATATGGGCTATCAAAAGAGAGGATACCAAAGCATGGAAAAAATGCATAGAGGAAATATATGTGTAGAAATGTTTGTATGTAACAGCCAAACAATAGGAAGGAACCTAGTGGTTGATTACAAATGAGAAGATTGAATCAAATAAATACATGGAACTAGAAGAACAAATTATTAGTGCCTATGTTAAAGAGACTGATGAATTAGAGCAGTTAAGAGAAACACACTTTCACCCATGAACAAATCAAGAAGAGGATATAGACTAGGGATGCTTGGAGATTTTAGACACTATAGAACCATAGCAGTTGGAACTGAAGGCCCTATCGGCCACATTGGAATATGCAATTTTAAATAACAAAAAGTTGGTAATAATCAATGCCACTTTAACATAAGAACAAAAAGGAGAGTTGCTAGAAGTGATAAACAAATGGCCTACATCTTTTGCATGGTCTTATAATGAGATCACAAGAATTGATCCATGAATTTGCCAACATTGAATACACATTGACCCTGTAGTCAAACCAAGACAACAACCCCAATGAAAGCTTAATCCTCAAACCAAAGAAGTAGTCAGGAAAGAGCTAGAAAAATTGCTAAAGGCAAGATTCATCTATCCTATTGTAGATAGTGAATGGATCAGCCCCTTAGTAATTGTTCCAAAGAAGGGGGATAAATGGTGAGTCTGCATTGACTTTCAAATTTTGAACTCAACTACATTCAAATATCACTTTCCTTTTCCATTTGTTGATCAAGTCCTAAACACCATTGTAGGACATGAATATTACAGTTTTCTGGATGGATACAATGAATATAATTAGATTTGCATTACATCAGAAGATCAGGAAAGGACAACGTTCACCAATATATGGACAATATTCACCTACAAGAAGATGCCCTTCAGTCTTTGCAATGCACTAGCCACCTTTCAAAGACTGGTATTAAGCATCTTCCAAAAGTAAATTGGGAATGGTGTAGAAGTATTTATGGATGATTTTTCAATGTATAGGCTAGATTTCAAATAAGCATTACACCAGTTGGAGCAAGTACTCAAAAGATGTGTTGACTCCAATTTGAAGCTCAACTAGTAGAAGAGCCATCTTATGGTCTAGGAAGGCATAGCACTGGTACATAAAATCTCCCAAAAAGGTATTGAGGTAGATCTAGAAAAGGTTAGAGACATCTAGAATATCACTCAAAGGCCACAAATAGTGAAAGATGTGAGATCATTCTTGGGCCACATGGGATACTATAGAAGGTTCATAGAAACTTTTCAAAGATAACCAAACCACTTGTAAAACTCACAAGAAGGATGCACCCTTTGAATGGACAGAGTCATGTGAAAAGGCATTCAAAGCTTTGAAGTAAAAACTAGTAAATACACCAATCCTCCAAGCTTCAAATTGGTCAAGACCTTTTCATATCATGATTGATACTTCCAACTATTTGTTTGGTACAATGCTCACACAATTAGATGATCAGAAGAGACCATACTATATACAGTGTGCCAATAGAAGCATCATTAGAGCATAATTAAATTACATCATAACAAAAAAGGAGCTTATGACTATGGTGTACACACTTGAAAAATTCAAACATTATGTGCTCATATTTCATATCTATGTCCACACTGATCGTTGTGCCATTTGATTTCTTATGAAAAAACCAATAGTTAGTCCCAAGGTGATAAGATGGCTTGTAATTTTGCAAGAATTCAACATCATGATGATTGACAAAAAGGGAACAGAAAATGTGGTAGCTAATCATCTATCAAGGTTGAAATGGGATTCTGAAGATCAAGTAGAACCTTTATTAGACCAATTTCCTAATGAGGATCTATTTATCAAAATAGTACAAGCTATAAATTCAATAGGGAAGCCATGGACTGCAAAATATTTGACTTATCTATCAACACAAGAGCTTCCTACTGAATGGAGTAGGAGACAACATGAGAAATTCCTTCACAAAGAAAAATAATATATGGAAATCAATGGCAATCTGTACAAGATTTGTGCGAATGGGCTCATTTGATGGTGTGTGCAAGAGTATGATCAATAGAGAGTTTTATAGGACATCCATGAAGACCCATGTGATGGCCACTACATAGGGCGTAGAACAACACTTATGGTGATGATGGCAGGCTACTTGTGGCCTACCTTGTTCAAAGGTGCCCACACTTTTACGTAATCTTGTGAATGATGCCAAAGAGATGGAGGAGTTACAGCCAAATACCAAGGACCACAACACTGGATACAGATACTAAAACCTTTTGACATATGGGGAATTGACTTTCTGGAACCTATAACACTGATGTCAAATGGAAAAGGATACATCATTATGACTATGGATTAATGTACAAAAGGGGCAGAAGCAGTAGTAGTAAGAGACCTGTATAGAAAAAACAACTACCAAATTTTTCCAACAACATGTGGTAAATACATTTGAAGTACCAAGAACACTTATATCAGACAATGGGACTCACTTTACCAATGTTGCATTTAAGAAGCTCATGCAACAACTTGGGATGAACTAACAACATCATATCATCCCCAAGCAAATGATCAAGTCAAAGTCACTAACCAAGAAATTATTAGGATACTCACTAGGATGGTTAGTAGGTTTAGAAGAAACCATAGCACTAAACTAAATGATGCTTTATGGGCCTATAGGACATCTTGGAAATTACCTATAAGGTACTCACCATACAAGTTATTCTATGCAAGTTTCCAATGCCCCCAATCTAGGCAAAGGTCCACATTCTAGCTACTACCATTGAGCTTAATATTGACTTGAGCTTAGCTTAAAAAGAACATCTCATGAACCTAAATCTTTTAGATGAGATTAGGATGGTAACACTCATGAGTAGTGAAGTCCATAAGCATTACTCCAAACTTAGGCATGACACATGGATAAGGCATGTAACCATATAACTGAGTGATAAGGTCCTTTACTAAAATCCTAATCATTTACCCCAAAATGCCAAATATTAGACACTTTGGAAGGGACCATACATTGTTTAAGCCATTTATCCATTTGGTACCTTACACATCTACCACCCATCCTATCCACATAAGCTCATCTTTGTCAATAGCCAATAGGTCAAACTCTATGATGAATATCCCCAGGAGTCTACCTAACCTACCCAATAGTCTTATACTTGTTCTATCTTCTATTTAACTAATCCTAATGATAGTCATGGGGGTGTCAATCTAAAACTGTAGGTACTTCACTAAACCTTTTGTTTATTTTTCATTTTTCCATATTCTTTGATATTTTCTCATTCCTTTATACTTTTTATTTCTTAAATTTTTGATATTCTTTGACATTTTTCATTATTTACATCTTTTTCCAATTCTTACTATCTTCTTCATATTGTTTTCATAACCTTTGTAAATATTTTTGATTGCTAATAAAACACATTAATAATAAGGCAAGATATAGTCCAATAAAGTGAAAATTTCTCTATGTTATCACATCACAAGGGACTAATTATTTAAATAGTGAGATCACAACATTCATCCATTCATGCCATGAATAAGAGGTTCTTACCATCTCCATAATGATATTCTTTCCATCATACAACTAAGAATAAACTCGTGATCATTATGCCTGGACCAAAAAGTTAAGAACCAAGAGGAAATATAAAGGGTGTTACATCAAGGAAATTTGTGGATTCTCTTGGATTACTACTGTGAATTCTATCATGTTGTCTAGGTTGTATTATATTCTTGTAGATTTAACAAAAAATGGAAGTAAGAGTAAACTAAGTGCTACCCTACCATGTCACTAGAAAGACATGTTACTCATGCCTGAAGGTAATCCTCTGGTAAGGTTGACATAGATAAAAACAAAACACATGCATAGAATAAATCTCTAATGGTCATACTAGAAAGACATGTTACCCATGCTTAAAGGTAGGTGGCTTCTTAAAAATTGAAAAAATAAAGTGTGCCATGAATAAACTCCTCCCTTGGATAATACACCAAGTGACAATACTCCTAGCAACAGTGGTGGTCTTACAAGTGTAACTCCAAGAGATAAGACAATGTGATGTCACTAAAATGTGGTCTAGACTTGGTTTGAATCTTTTTTTGAGAGAGAATGTTCGGGTATGTATTACTGAAGTATGGTACACGAATATACAATTACAAGC
>MNCI01028911.1:46381-56811 GCA_015680685.1 Gnetum montanum | reverse complement strand
GGCGAGTGGGGGGGGCCGTGGGCGTCTGTGCGGGGGCGTGGGTGGGGGGGATGATTGGGTGGAGGGCGCAGTCATCTCTTATGGCCCATGGTGACCCAGTTGCTGTCCTCGAAAAGCTGGCGGGCAGGGTTAGTCGGTCGGGACTTGCGAAAACGACAATTTGCTTCACGATGGCCCAGCTTACCACAGCATCTGCACCCGCCCGGCTGGTCTGTACGGGGGGTCATGCTGTGCAGCGTCTGGTCCCAAACGTCTATGTATTCATAGGTAATTTAGAGGGATTCCTCCCCTCCTGGGAGTTCCAAGACGACCTCCCAGACGAGGTCGGTCGTGGTCAAGTTTCGCCAGACACAGAAACGGGCAAAGCCCAACCGGTCCAGCGACTGCGTGACCCTGTCGAAGGCGATGAACTCGCCAAAATGCCCTGCCACCTCCTACAAGAACTTAAGGCTCCATAACTCCCATGGGATACTGGCCACCCAGATCCAGACTAGGGCGCGGGTAAACAGATCTGGTTCTCTGTGGGCACCGGGGCGCCAGGGGATCAAGGAGAGACCTCGGGCCCCATAAAACCAAGGCCCGCCAAGAAGAACCGAGTCGTGGGCCTGCAAGGAGGGGAGGACGAAGAGGAGCAGGTCCTCCGAGAGGCTCCAGACGGTAACGTCCTCCATTTTCCACTGCTCCTTGACCCAGCGTCGTATCAGGTCCAGCCGGGGGTGGCTCCCCCGGGAGATAAAACGGTCGATGAGGCTCTGTTCCATGGTGCGCACGCCGTCGGTAGGGGGGTTACGGATGCGAAGGCGTAGGATGTTGTTGGAACAGGAATGAGCCTCGATGGCTCCGCCAGGTGCTGCGACCGCCACGGTAGCCGCAGCCGCGATGTTAGCCGTCCCTGGAAGCTCGGCTGCCGTAGCTGTGGGGGTCGCAGTGTCAGCCGTTGCGGGGGTCGTTGTCCCGGAGGCTGCCATCGCCGTAGTTGCTGTAGTCGCTATCGTGTCGGTAGCGGCCGTAGTCGTTGCTGCTGCTGCTAGAGTCGCTGCCATGGTGGTGACGGTCGTAGTCGCGGCCGCCATAGACGCCGTAGTTGCCGTTGCTGCCGTAGCTGCCGTAGTCGCCGTTGCTGCCATGGTTTGAATCTTGCATAGAAAGGATAATGATTATTTTAAGTATTAATAAAATACAATAATCCATTATGCCTATGGTAAGATACCTCACATCTTGATTTCTACAATCCCTTCTAAGTCCATCTCATCTCACTGTATGAATAGTCATAACTATGTTACATAACATAATTTTCCAATTTGGTGGTACTAACATGTGTGTTTTGCTAAATAGGTATGCATTACATTCAACTCCTTAAGTGCCCAAGGACATGTTAGATGTGGCTATACAAGGGCATTAAGAGTTGGAGCTTTCTTTGGAGAGGATCCACTTGTATAATTGTTGTATCTTATACTTGTCCAATAATTCCACATCATCTTGAACCTTCCAAGACCAATAAATGTTAATCAAATCTTCCCTTTACATCACATAACTTTGATCTATACCAATGAATTCATTACCCATTTCATCGATCTCATTAATAGTTCATATACTTTCATAACTCGAGATTTCTTCTGCATACATTTTCTATGCCAAATCTTCACTAAATATGCATTGTTCATAGTCCAAAACTCTGTGAATATTCTTTAAACCTTCCAAACATTTCAAAAGATTCATTTTTCCTCCTTAGAAACCATGCGAAAATTGCAAATATTTCACCTAATATTGGGCATTTGGTATCAAGGCTCCTTCAATATTGGATCCTTGATGTCGGGTACCCAAGATTAGGTCTACAAAAACTATAAATACGTAGACACTTATCTAAAATTTTATCATTTTTTCCATTTAACCTAAGGGAGATTTTTCCATTTTTCTTCTACAATTGGAGCTCTAACATTCTATCTTCCCAATGCCATAACTTCCACATTATCACTCTGATTTTCATGCTTTTCTAATCTATTTGATCTTGAAGTGCTCATCATAGTTGCAGGGGGTGCTAGTGAGCAAAATTTGAGCTAATTTTTAAGAATTTGCTAATGTCTAGAAGGAATTATAAGGGTAAGTATGAAGGAAAATTTGAAAATTTTTAAATTTTTTAATAAAAATCAATCACATTAATGCCAAAAACACTTAAATAATTTCTTTAGTAAGCCATGCTAATCATTATGAGCCATACGCCAGAGCAAAATAGACAATTGTAAAGGGATATAAGGAAATTAATGCCTATGGGGTTACTTTTAAAAAATTTCTAACTCTACAATCCCAATAAACTAGAAACTTGATGTAACTAAAAGTAGGAGGAAGGAAGGGAGTTATAAAAATAAGCAAATACATTCTTATAATCCCTAATTCCTTAATGATTATAGATGGTCCCAAAGAGAGAAGCCCAAGGTGAACCCTCATAGCTTGTAAGTAAAAGACCAAGAGGCCAAAGTTGAGGTCGAATAAGAGAATAAGACGTAGAACATGCAAAGTAGGAAGCTCAGTCCTTCAACATTGATCACGAAACTCCTACTACTAGATAGTTAGCCAAAAAAGAGGTACATGAACCATAAGTATAAGGACAATGTGTCACGTTGTTACAAGACTTCCTCCAAGCTATCCAAAAAATTCAATCTTGACCATAGTAATTATGGAGATGAACTTTAGCCCATTCATAGAATTTGTTCCAAAAGCAGTAAGGACACAACTCCAAAGTGTAATCGCTATGGCCCACACTTTTAAATAATGACAAATGATATCTAGGAGAGACTTATCAATTCTGGCATAATAAAGAAGAAGGCACTATGGTCAACATCGAAAGAGTCTCCATTTCATATTCAGTCAAGGCAATAGCTAAAGCTTTAAACATCCACAATGAAGGGGCAAAAGTAGCACATTTGTCTACCAAATTAGATGTTGAAACCAGGAAACTATGGCTAAAACAGGCATATGGCAAAGAATACAAGGGATACAATGAGTTAACTTTGGAGGAAAGAATTTATTTAAAAATTGGCACGTATCACTTATTCCCAACAAAAGGATTAAATCAATTATCCACATATGCAATTAGAGGAACTACGATTCTAATGGGAAAATATAATGCAAGCCTCACACAACTCTATTTCATGGAGATCCAAATGTGGTTTGAAGAAAAGAAGGTAAGGAAGCCAACACTTCCATTCCCTTGCCTTATTAAGAAGCTATGCAAACATGCTGAAATCCTATGGTACATCAATAACATTTCTAGGAAGGCCCAGAACACCTCGTATGTTAAATTGCTCAAGCAAGCACAACCTAGGAAAGACTAGGGTGAGGAATAAACAACTGCTTGGAAAACCACACACACTGCTAAACAAAGAAAACAAGTGGGACCTAGTGGCTAATAGTAAGAGCAATAACAAGTTCCACCATCGCTGCATGATTATAGGCCATACATGAATCATCTGCAACATCTTTCCAATATCATTAGTTGGGGAACATGTGATGAGGCCAACCTCTATAGAGCAATTGATAACGCCATTCAGCCCAAAATTTCTATAGATCCCATAAGTAGACAAATTTCACTACAGTAAGGAAGAGAGACCCAATGGTCACAAAAGATCTTTAGGAATGCTGCATTGTTCTAAGTTGTACTAGAGAAGGAGCCACAATTATGGTAATGTAGCACCAGGATGTAGTAGAAGTAGCAAAGGTGATCACAGATTACATTAAAAAATCCTTTAATGTACTTGTTGTGCCACTAGTAAATTTAACTACAGCTAGGGATGCTTAAATGCTAGATGGAACCTCAATGACTCTTGCAAATCCTAAAGATGCTAGACCGACTATTGCAGACTGGACAGGTGATGACAACACTTTTCAACATCCCAAGTGATGTCACTGTAATGCAGTCAAAGCTGATAGTAACCAAAGGCAAACAAGTCATGGAAGAAACCAAGTGGAGCATGTAGAAGCTAAAATTTTAAGATTACAAGAAGAGCTGGTGACCCTAAGGGTAGAATGCAGAGATCCCACTCAATTCATTATGCCTAACTAGCTAGAGTAATTCAAAACAAAACTAATGAGTCACATCCAGTTGGGCCCTATTGATGCGACCTTGTCAATGCATCGTATCATGCATTGACAAGGCCCCATCAACTTAGTGTTGGTTTTCTTGATTTTTGACAATAAATATGCACTTGTGGTTGCATTTATAAAAAGTAAAGATTGTAGTTGCAACAAAGCTCTTGCATTTTTTCCATTTGAAAGTTAGAATTTTTCCCCTTGAGTGCCCACAGTAGGAGTCATTGAGTGTATGGATCTTTATTCGAGCATTGTTGTACCAAGCACAACAGTGTGTGTGGCAATAAAGACAAGCTTTCTGATAAACCTTACAACACTTTGGATAGATTAGTGATTTCATTTATGCATTTAATGTTCTCAATTATTTATTAAAATTTTTCAATTAGTTATTAAATATTTTCTTGTTATTACGTTAATGAGGTAATTAAGTCAAATAGATTACATACATAAGTACAACCGCTTTGAGTGTAACATGTATTCGCTTGATAATCCTAGCAACGTTATTACTTGTTACACCCAATAGCATAGCGCTTGGTCACTTAGCAGTGGATACGTGGGTTTAGGACATGTACAGAAAGTGGGAACAGATACTTATGTTAGGAATAGTTAAATGCTAGTTAATTAGTTAAGTTAGTTTAATTAATTAAATTCCTTTTATCCACATTTTGAGCACTAAACTATAAAACACAAAATGATAAAAATTGGATGCCTGAGTTACACTTAATCATACTAATGAATTTCACAAGTGTAATTGGGAAGATAATGATTTACCTTAAGGCTAGAGTCACTTCCTAAAGAACTAATGCACCAAAAATGATAAAGTCCATGGAATTCAACTAGATTGCATGTGAATGCTTTGTCATTTATATGGTTGGGCATAGGGGTACCTTGCTGCTCCTAAAGAATAGATGAATCACCTAATTGAGCAAAATAAGCAAATTAAGAATGAGAAGAAGAAAGTAGTGTGGAATGCCTTTGTAGCTAAAGCCTTAACATATGCACATGCTAAGGCACTCACTGTGGCACAAGAAGAGAATAAGCAACTCACTACATATAACATATGCTTCACCACTATGGAGAAAAAGAAGAACATCCTAGAGGAAAGTATCCACAAGCTAAGAGAACAACTAGTGAGGATCAACTAGGATATTAGCTACCTTGTATGAGAAAACATAACCTTCTCAATGAAGGAGGTACATGCTATCCACCACAAATTAGCTATCAAAATAAGCACATGGCAAAATGAGATAAAGAAACATGAATAGCTTAAGGAACACTTCCATGACAAGGTGGAGATGTACAAGAAAATCAATGAAAAGGAGATTTAGATAGAGATGGCCAAACTCAATTCCATATCAGCATAGGATCTAGACTAGCAACCCATTTTGGACAGTTACACCCATGTCCACTAGGTAGAAGAGAAGAGCAAAGACCTATAGATTAAAGATCTAAAAAATACATGGGGTTAGCTAACCTTCATTATGCTAACTTGGCCATTTTAACAACAAGTAGACCCAAAAATGAACTGCAATAGTAAGTAGTAGCCATGTACGCACTATACAAGAAGGAGTTTGTACATCGTAAAATGCCTTATAGAAACGTTAGGTGGTAAACTCTAAATTAAAAGTAGTAAAGTTTGGCTACCAGGGGTAGAAGACATTGTAGCAAACTTGGCCAAAAGATTGTCAAATTATCATGAATTATGAGCTAAGGCCAGGGCATTCAAGGAAGAGAGAAGGTAGTTTGCAACAAGGTATGTTAAAGCCAATCAAATGTTTCCACAGTTGCCATGTTTATGGGATGTACCATCTCCATCACACATTGTACAACAATCATGGATGGTACATGATCCAAGAATAGAGTAGAAAAATCTTCTAGTGCTCCTCAATAAATACAAATTTCAAAAGCTTGACAACAAGGGGAAGCAATCGATGGAAGGCTACATCGAGCTTCATCCATATTTTTTTTGTCAAAATTATCATGTCATGTCTTGTGTTAATTTTTGTAACACACCACTACAACATTCAAAAGTCATGTATATAGTTAATCAGTCATGTAAATCTACCTTCCAATTTTGTAAGGAACTCTATCCTCATTTTGTTTTAACTTAAGGGTGAGTTTTTAGTTAATCATGGGGGTATGACAAAACCAATTTTTTGACAGCTACGATATTAGGTATCTGATATCAAAGTTGTGATATTGCATACTTGATATCGGAGCCCAAGCTATGACATCAAATATCTGATATTGCAAGACACCTTCTTGCCTATAAATATGACACTTAGGTGCATGGTCCAAGATAATTTTGTCCACCCTTATTGGAACTCTTTTAGTTTGTTTCTGTGAATTTAGACTTAGCAATTAGAAGTGTGAATGCTTGCAGTGTAGTCTAAACTAGTGAACGACATCTTAATTCGAGCATTTTGTAGTTGGACACAGGTGTGACCAAAAATAAATATCAAGCTATTTCCCACTATTGCATCATTCTCCTAGATTTACTAATACACTTAGAATAATTTTCTTACTGTTTCCTAGCTTAATGACTTACTTTTCTAAAGTACATTACTTTTACATGTTCATATTAAGTGGAATGAGTAAGACTAATCTCGAGCACTTAAGTGTAATTTCTTGGTAACCCAATAGTGCTATTGTTTGGTACACCCAGTAGTGATACACTTGGTATCCCAATGGTAGTTACACAAAGTCCAAGATGTGTATGAAAGATTAGGAATGGGTACTCATTGCACTAGGCTAGACTAGATTTGTTATTCATTTTACTTAGCTTAGAAGTCACCTTGATATTCATCATGTATGTTAGAAGCCAAATGGGCCAATCCACATCAATTATCATACACCTCACTTGAGTTAAACCATACCCACAGATTTCACTAGCTCATGTGGGAAGATAACAATCACAAACTTAAATCAATTATTAGCATAATCACATTACCTCATCCACAGATTATAGTCTGGTCACACATGAATACCTATGACTTGTATGGTTGGGTGTTGGATTACTCCATTGCACATCAATTGGTATTAAGCCATAGTTATTTATCTCAAGTTCTTTTGCTATCTTAAGTTTAAGCATACATGTTGAAAGTGATGTAAATGTCATTAGGACTAGGACCTCTCTTCATACTAATAATTAATTTTCCTCATTTGATTTTTTAAAGCATCAATTATAAGGTTAAACAATTGATTAGAAATTTTTAAAACTAGAATGTGTTTTCTTTTCATATTATTTTTGATGTTATCTACTTAATGTTAAGCATGTGGTGTCACTAAATGTTTTAGATATTAGGACCCCAACATTATTGTAATATATGTACACTTCAAGATATATAACCCAATTAGAACATTATAACTTAGTATTGCCTAATAGAATCAAACCTATGACTTGGAGCTTTCAAATAAAGAGTCTTATCACTAGGATAATATTTTATTCTTACCCTAAATTTTTTTTTCTTATTTTAAATATATTTTAAGGATCTCATGCAACACACCCCTAACCAAAATAAAATATTTCTAATTAAACTATATCTATTAGGGGTAAATATTGGTAAAAAATGTTTTGGGTTCCAACACCCTTCAATATAAAAATCTAACTTGGATTTCATGCTAACTTAATCATCATATAGCTTTGAAAACTACATAATCTTGATTCCTTATGTATTGTGTCACACACATGTATAAGTAACCAAGGCTAAGGATTTTAGTTTAGAAATCTCTCTTAGTCTTTTAGCAAGTGAGTTAGGATCCTTTTCATTTTGTATTTGTTGAGTTCAACCTTTTCATATATGTGTTGGTATGATGATCTATTCTCTTTTGTGTTCATCCCTAACATAGGTCATATGATATAAATCTTTGAACTAACTTGAGTTTATGGTACTTTATTATACTCATATTTTTATATTGTTGTTGATGAATGGTAAATAAATATGATGAGATATCACAACTATGATATCGTAGGTTGTAGGCATGATATTATATGCTTTCATATGATATCGCAAATGTCATATATCCATCGTTGGTATAACTTATAAATACCATCCATCTATTACATTGAACATGCTTTTTTTTGTTATACCTTAGTCAGATTCTGGTAGTTTTGTTTCGTGATTTTAGTAGTAGTTAGTGAATACCCACAATGTGGTCTAAAGTAATTAACTAGAATCTTTATTAGAGTGAAATATGCCTAGATGTGTTCCATGACTATAAATAAAGATCAAGATTGTTTCTTACTATTACAACATTTTTACTTAAATTAGATTTTACATTTTCTATGCAATTTAGTTTCCATTGTAGCTAGCTTAATATTTATGTTTTCATTGCACAATAGTAATTTGGAAGAATAAGTAAGATTGGTTTCAAGTATAATATATGATTCTTTAGTATCCTAATAGTGATATTGCTTAGTACACATAGTGTTGTATTGCTTGGTAATCCTAATGATAGTTATACTAACCTAAGATGTGTATGGTAAGTTAATAACAAATGCTTATTGCCATTACGTTAACTTAGAATTTATTTCCATTACTCATTAGACTTAATACTTAATTCCTATGTTTTCCTTTCATTTTCTAAATGCTAAATAATATACTATCATGTGCCTCAATTTGGATTAAATCATACACATTGAAGCACAACTAACCTAAGTGGGAAGATAAAGATCAACAATTAGATTACCTAGAACTTATACTTAGTCTATTTACTAACTATGAGGTCACTCATAATGCTTGTGATTTGTATGGTTAGGTGTATAAAATTCTCTATCACTCATTAGTTAGGTGAGTACATCTTTGATTCTTAGATCTTTAGGTTGTGTCATGTAGCATTCATTAGAGTAGCTTTATAACATACATACATAGTCAAATAGTTATAAAACTCTTAATTTTAAAACTCCAAGTTATGGGTTCATTTTTGGTGGATAATTCTAAGTTATAAACTTTCAATTAGACTTTATATATGATGATCAACAAGTATTTCCTATGCATAACAAGATGGATCACTAGCACATATGCATAATCTGGTCAATTTTCATAGACTTATTAAGTAGTTGATATTCCTAGATGATGAATTACGTAGTTGTGAGTTGTTGTCTTTCCAATCCACACTTGTGTTAATATGTATGTATTGTTAAGTGTGGTTAAGGCATAAGATATCTATTTTTATGCTTTTTATTATTTTTTCTCATTTTTTAAATGATTAAGTAAATAAAGATTTAATATTTAAATCAACTAACTAACCAACTATCCTAATGTAGAGTATCTGTTTCCACTCTCCATACATATCCTAAACATATACTAACACTACTGGGTTACCAAGTGTATACTAATGGGTGTCCTAAGTATCTACTACTGGGATTACCAAAGTCTTATATATTAGGCTTGAAGTGGTTGTTCTCACATTTTTTATGAACCATAATATTAATTGCTTAATAATAGGAAAGTAAATTGCATGTAAAGTAAATTGCTATAAAGTAAATTTATGTTAGTCTAATTACTGTAATGGATAGAAGAAGTCTCGATTTTATTTTCATTCATGAAAATGTATCTAGATACAAATGCACTCAAATCAAATGTTATATGATCACTTGAATCTATACTATGAGCACTCAAAGGAAAAACATTCTAACTTATATGGAAAGAAACTACAAGAGTTTGGCTATGCTACAATTGACAGGTAAATTATGTACTTGTAAGTTGTCTTTCTAATCCACACTTTTGTTACTTTGTGTGTATGGTTAAGGCATAAGATATTTATTTTTATGTTTTTTATTATTTTTTCCTATTCATTGAATGATTAAGTAAATGAAGATATAATATGTAAATCAACCAACTAACTACTTCATTAACTAACTATCCTAACATGAAGTATCTATTTCTACATTTTGCACACATCTTTAATGTATACTAATGCTGCTAGGTTACCAAGTTGATGGGACGCGATATCTCGGTCGCCACAATATCACATCCCATGTGATATCGTGTACGCGATATCGTGGTCTGTCGCCAAGTCTATAAATAAGAGGTGGCTCTCCCTTGTTTTCTCATCTAGATCTAGACCCTTAGTGAGACTTTGGTAGTTTTACTTCTCCAGAGATAGAATATTTTCCATGTGCTTGCAGTAGGAGCTCCAAAGTGAATGGATCTTTATTCGAGCAAATATTATACCTAAACACATATTTGTGTATGGAAAAAAAGACAAACTTCTTGGATAAACCTTGCAGTGCATGGAATAGGCTAAATAGGACTTTTATTTATTATTATTTACTGTTTATCATTTACATGCTTTATTAGGAATTAAATCTCTCTCAACCCTTCTCTCCTAGTTAAGTGCCT
>MNCI01028911.1:21043-46291 GCA_015680685.1 Gnetum montanum | reverse complement strand
AACTCTTCACCTCACTAGCATAGGAGATAAAATAGAAAAGCTATAAAAATCATATACGTTGGACTTACTTAACCATACACTATGACAACTACAAGTAAGTCTGGGAAGACAACGAATAATTAACCTTAAGTGTTCCATGAGGCATGTAGGAACTTAGTCTGTGGAGTTCGACCGGATAGCACGTGGTACACTCGTATTCATATGGTTGAGTGTAGGGGTACCTTGCCACTCATCACAAGTGTATACTACTAGGCATCCCAAGTATTTATTACTGGTATTACCAAGAGTTAATATATTATTCTCAAAGTGATTATACTCACATTACTTATAAACTATAATATTAATTACTTAATAACAAGAAAGTAAATTGGATGTAAAGTAAATTGTTGGAAAGTAAAGTTATGCTAGTCGAAGTGCTATAATGAATAAAAGAAATCTTGATTTTATTTCCATTCATGCAAATGTGTCTAGGTATAGATACATTAAAATAAAATAGTGTACATTCACTTGAATCCATACTACAGGTACTCAAAGGAAACATATTCTAACTTCTACAGAAAGAAACTGCAAGAGTTTGGCTACGCTGCAACTGATAAGTGCTATAAATGTGACAATTTTGTGCATTTATATAGGCAATAGATGCATCAACATTGATGTACTGGGGGTAACATATCCTAGACTATGTTGATGGGCTATGTCAATGGCCATTGATGAGTGGCAAGGTACCCCCTACACCCAACCATATGAATCACAAGCATTTACACACGATCTGATCGAATTCTGTGGATGGAACTAGTTATGCTTCTAGATTGTTATGCCTTGATCATAGTTCATTGTCTTCCCACTTGGACTAGTGGTAGCTTTGTCATGTAGGATTTAGTTTAGAGTGAGGCATATGATTCTTGATGTTGTTCGGCCCTAAGCTACCCCTAATGATAATAAAGAAATTAATTATTTAATCTAATTAACAATGGAAAGTAAAGTCTAACTAACCTATGTGTGATGAGTATTCGTTCTTGACCTTCTGTGCACACCTTAGACTTCATGCAACTACTACTGGGATTACCAAGTGTACCATTATTGGGCGTACAAAATAATAATAGTACTAGGTTACCAAGTAGTTACACTTAAGCACTCGTGATTAGTTGTACTCATTTTTCTTAATAACAAAAAACAATAAAGAGTAATAAATGATAAACATTAACTAAGAAAAATAGTAGGAATTTAAGTAATTAAAAACAATAATAAAGCGAAGTGGATGCTACAATGATGGGAGTAATCTTGATCTTTATTGTCAAATATGTAACATGTCTAAGTATGTCACACTTGAATAAGGATGTCGTACAATCGCTTAACATCACATTGCAAGGATGCACTAGAAACTAACAAAACTTGAAATCTATAAAACTCTATGAATCTATCTATATCCCAACTATGTACCCAAGTGTTGTATTTATAGGCTAGCATAGAAGGGGCGATATCAGATCCCCAACATCGAAGGTTGTGCCCGAATATCGAATACTTGACATTATGACTTCAATATCAGATACTTGATATCGAGGCCCTGCAAAACATGACTCATGATACCCCCATGATTGAATGAAAAATCATCCTCGAGTTAAACAAAATGAGGAACAAATTATGTACAAAATATTAGAAAGGTATGGGATTATTTATTGACTTAAATAAATACACAAATTGAGTTTTTCATGTCATAGTGGTGTTTCAAAAAAATTCACACATCATGACAAAATAAAAAAATTGGGGAAGCTCATGTAGTTCTCAAAGGTAATGGATCTTCCATGGACCACTTTCCTTTATTGCTAGGCTTCTGGAGTTTATAGCAATTAAGGAGTGCATGCACCTTCTCCTCCTCTATTCTTGGACCATGTACCATTTAGGCTAATGAGTTGATGTGTGCTAGAATCAGTACATTCCATGGACACAGTAGCTATGGAAACATTTGATTTACTTCCATGTACCATGTTGTGAATTACTGTCATTTCTCCTCAAAAGCTTTGGCCTTTTCTTTTAGTTCATGATAATATGTTAATCTTTTGGCTAAGTGCAAGGCTACTTTGATTTGTCCATGGTAGTAAGCCTTAATTATTTCTAGTTTTGAGTTTGCCACACGGAGTTTTTGTAGAACATATTTCTTATCTACAAACTCTTTTTCATATAGGGCATAGGTGGCTGCTACTTGTTATTCCAACTCATTTTTGGGCTGACCTACTATTAACATAACAAGGTTAGCATAATGAAGGTTAGGCAATGCCATGTACTCTTTCAAATCTTCAATCTGCAAGTCCCTATTCTTAACCTCTACTTAGTGGACTAGGGTATAGCTATTCAAGATGGGCTACTACTTAGGATTTTATGCTAATATAGAACTAATATAGGCCTTTGTCATTTGGATTTCTTTTTCATTAATCTGTTTATACATGCCAACTTGGTTACAGAAGTGTTCTTTCAACTTCTCATGCTTCTTGGCCTTATTTTTCCATGCACTTATCTCAATTGTAGATTTTTGGCATATTGTGTGGACTTCCTTCATTGAGAAGGTTTGGTTCTCTCTAGCCAGCCTACTTAGATCTTAGTTGACCCTCACCAGTTACTCCATCAACTAGTGGAAAATTTCTTTCAAAATGTTTTTCTGTTTCTCAACAATGGTCAACCTTGCATTATTAGCAACAAGCTGCTTTTTTTCCTCTTGTGAAATGGTTAATGCCTTTGCATAGGCATATGCTTGTGCTTTGGTAGCTGAGCATTCTAGACTGCTTTCTCCTTTTCTTGTTCAATAGCTTTATTTTTTTCAATCAATCAACCCAATTGCTATGATCAAAAGTATTTCAATTGTTCAAGGACAATGAATTAGGAAGGATCCCTTCTTTCAACTCTCAGGGTGATAACCTCTTGTTGTAATCTGTGCACTTCTACTTCTACATGCTTTGTCCTAGTCTCTACCATGATCCATTTTCCTTTTGTGGAAATGAGGTTAGATTGTACTATAGTGACATCATTGGGAATGTCAAACAGAGTTGTCATAACTTTTCCAATGCACAGCAATCTATCAAGTACATCCTCATGGGCCATAGGAGTCACTAAAGTCCCAACTAACATTTGTGCATCTTTGGTTCCAATCAAGTCTATTGAGGGCACAACAGACACATTAAAGAATTCTTTACCGTGGACTATGATAGCTTCTACTGTACCTATCACATCTTAGTGCTGCATGACCACGACTGTGGTACCTTCTCCCATTTTGAGTACCACTTGAAAAGATGTAGCATTTCCAAAGATCTATTGTCACCACTAGGCTTCTCCTCTTGATCACAAAGAAATCTGCCCCCTTGATAGATTAGTATAAACTATAGGCTAAATAGCATCATTGATAACTTGGAAGAGGTTTGATTCATCCCTACTTTCCCAACTGAGAGTTTCAGTTATTCTCTGTAGATGGCTCATTGTGACCCTATAGTCTTGCAATAGTGGTGGTGGATCTAGTGACTCTTGTCATTGCACTGGTTCTTGCTTGGACTCCTTTTCTAGTTCTTGTTTTGACACCTTCTCCAGTTCTTGTTCTTGTTCATGACTAAGGTCTTTCCTTGGTATTGCTAGTTTGAGAAACTCAAAGAAAGAAGCATTCTAATCCCTCCTAGAAACATCATTGGTGTAACCTAGAGTTCTGGCATGCTTGCATAGTTTTTTAATTAGGTAAGGGAATGGAAGTGTTGACTTGCCCATCTTTCTTTTCTTGAACTACCTTTGAATTTCCATGAAGTACAACTGGGCAAGATTGGCATTATATTTTCCCATGAAGATTGCATTATATTTTGTTGGGCCCTTTAGTTGGGAAGAGGTGGTATGTGTCGATTTTGAAGTAAATCCTATCTTCCAAAGTCAACTCATTATATATGCTATTTTCATTTTTGTATGTTTGCTTCAGCCATAGTTTCCTAATTTCTGCATCAAACCTTGTAGATAGATGTGCTACCTTGGCCTCCGCATTAGGTTCGTTTAAAGCCTCTACAATGGCCTTGATTGAAAAAGAGATAGAGACTTTGCCAATGTTGATAGCGGTGCCTTCTTCCTTATTATGCCAAAATTGGTATGTCTTACTGAGGTACCATTCCCCACTTTTAGAGAGGATATTCCATAGAGGCAATACTTGAAGCTAAGTTCTAATTTCCTTAGAGACAAATGCCATGAATAGCTTGAAGTTCATTTCCATGATGACCATGGTTAACATGGATTTCTCCTAGATGGCTTGGAGGCATTCTTAGGACAACATGAGCTATTGTTCTTACATTAGAGCCTATGGTTCTATAGCCTCCACTTGGATCAACTACCTTGTAGCAAGAGCCTCTTAATGAATCTTAAACAATTGGGCCTCCTATTCTTCATGCATACCTGGTGGGCCTTATTCTCCTAGTTGGCCCTTGCCACCTCTCGAACATTTTCTTGCACCTTGCAAAGGTCCTTATTGTCCTCCTCTTTTTTGGGCTATCTGTAATTAATCAAGGATTTGGCGTTACTAAGGTATTTTCATTTATCATTAAAAGGTTTATACCTTACTCATGACCTTAGTTTTGTTAAGTTCTTAGCTCATGTGATTCCAGAGTTAGAAAAATTTTAAGAAAAATTCTCAAAAAGTGTTAACTTCTTTTATGATCCTTCACAATTGGCTTCTTTTTCCTTATGTATGGCTTATAATTATGGTTATGATCCCTTGGGTGAGAGAATTAGATAATCTTGCATACGTATTGATGAATCACATGTTTTCATCTGCTCTAACATTGAAGTGATGTTGGGTATTTGACGTCAGGGGGTATACACTGGCCTATAAATATAGCACCTAGGCTCCCAATTTGGCATCAATTTTTGTACTTTCTAGTCAAAGTAGTGAAGCTCCTGTAGTTTATTCTCTCCAGAGTTAGAATATCTTCTGAGTGCCCATAGAAGGAGTCTAAATGTATACATTTCTTTGTTCAAACACTAATGTACCTGAGCGTAACAGTGTAATAGGAATAAAAGTGAACTCTTTTGACAATCCTTGTAGCATTAAGCTTTACTACATTTCAATTAAGCAATTACTTTCTAGCAATTAATGAACATAAGCATGACCACTTCAAGCATACATATAGTACTTAGTAATCCAACAACGCTTAACATTTGGTAGCCCAACAACACTATATGTGTTCAGGAAAGTGGGGTAGTTACTTATGTTACACTAGCTAGGTAGTAGATGAATTAGATCTTTAATTACTTTAACTTCTTTTCTTGTTATAGGAGATCAAATTTATAAAACATAAAAGATAAAAAATCATGTACCTTAATTACACTTAAATCATACCCTTGAGCTTCACAAGTGTAGTTGGGAAGATAATGAATGTTCTCAATGCCCATTTCACTTCTTAGAAGAACTAGTGTACTAGAGAACTATAGGTCCACAAAATTTGACCAAATTGCATGTAAACACCTTAGTGATTTGTATGGTTGGGTGTAGGGATACCATGCCACTCATCATTGGTGTCATTGCCAAGGACCTTTTGGTTTTTTCATGCACTATTTATGACCTAGTGAAATTATTTAAATCGTTGGAATGAACCTTAGAGTTATATCATATTTTACAATTACTATAACAAAATCTCCAAGCACACTATGTTTTTTCTCATCTAACTAAAAATGTCTTCTCACAAAAGCACTTCTTCACCCAATTTTGATGAAGTTCATCAACTAGTGCCTTAACAATATCAAATTGTATATGCTCATCATTATGAGTATGTATCAAAGTTCACCTTCATCCTACACCAAGATGAATAGCTACAGTGGCATGACATGGAGGGTAACATTGTGTTACTGCCCAATCTATCCATTCCTACAATGCTCCAAAAAATGCTTATTTGATGGGGTCTCTAGGAACATCATGTTGAATATATGATGCAAGATACTAATGCTAGGGATTATCATCCCACTGAAGCACAATGTTTATAGGATCGACAGCTAGAACAACATTATGAATCTATGAAGGGAAAAATATTTAATGATTCTCCATTTCTATTATACTAACAAGATGGTGGAGAACCCTTCTCTGGGGGTTTTCCATTTAATGAAATTCCTCTCTTTGACTTTAGTGAAGGAGGTTAAAACCAGAACTTGCAGTCCATGATCCACAATCTTGGTTTTGGTAAGAATGGATCCAATGACAAAGAAAGATTCTGAGGGACAAGTTAAGGCAAGGATGCGAACAAGAAACAAGATCGTGATCGTGGTCACGATCACTAAAGAGGTAGTAGCAGGCATGTGATGGTGTTAGTCTGCCTTCCTCTTTCCCTTCATTATCATCATCTTCTTCTTTTAGCTCTAATTGTAACCATAGGAGGCGAGACCATGATGAAGGTGATTGAAATGAATGAAATGATCGATGGGACCAAAATTATTGAAGGGATTATCAGGAGAGGCAAGATCAAGAGCATAGACATTCAAGAGAGGCACATCACCATGAACGAAGGGATAGTAGAGGGCATCGTAGGCACCATGATCAAGGTCTTCATGACCTTTTGCTTGCTACTTAAAGTATTCTTAATATCGTAGAGGTGGTACGAATTCCAATAAGGCATGTGAAGGATAGTTAGATCAAAAAGCTAAACATGAATAATAGTCCTCAATTCAAAGGAGGATATATCTCTGATATGTAGAACCATCTCCAAGCTTTTCAAGATGCATGCACCTTGTAGAATATAGAAAATGAGTGGCAAAAACTTAAGTTGTTCCTAAGGACACTCTTCAAAGAAGCAAAGAATTGGTACTAGTCCTTAGAGCTAGAATTTATTAGATGATGGAGTACCATGCTTGAATTGTTTAATGATAAATATCAAACATACTCCAGAGTATCCAACTTAAGAAGGCAAATCCAAGGATGGAAACAAGGAACACATGAACCCTTGGATGCTGCCATCAGCTGATACTATTTCTTAATGCACAAATGTCTTGGCCATGGTTATTCTTAATTAGAGATCAACTTCACCACATTGTAGATAAGCTTCAATCAGAAACAAGGAAAACCCTTGGTGTCTATGCTAAGGGGCGACTATCAAAATTAAGTGTCCATCAAATACAAAGATTAATCAAGTAGATAGCTAAAGAGAAGGGTGAACTAAGAAAAAGAGAAAGTGTAGAAGAGCATAATTATAACCCTTCCATTCGCAAGAGGGAGGTTCAATTCTACAACAATGATAACGAATTCGCATCTGATGAGGTGGTAAATAGAAAAACCTTGCTACTCCAAAAATTTTAATTTGAAATTACAACCAAGGTTGATTAGTTATGGGACTCCATGAATAGCAAATTCCAAGCTGTTCTAAAAATTATTAAAGAGTCCAAAGAACAAGGTAGTGATCATGAGCACAGGAGGCACAAGGAAGTTGAACATGCTTATCAAAAAGGTAGGGGCAAGATTGCTATGATAGAGGAGGTTGTAGAACGAAAATTAGATGATGATGGAAAATGTGACATTTGTCAATATGAACATCCTAAGGGATGTTACCCCATAGTTTCACATCTATAGGAGTCTGGGGTGTATTTTTTAAATCCATAACTAATGCAAAGGCAAACATCTAGAAGATTACCTTATCCTCAAGGTAATTTCAAGCAGTTCCACCAAAAATAGCAATATTATCCAAGTGGAGCTCCACCACAACTATATGAGCAATATCAATAGTGGCAGCAATCACAATCATGGGTGTTGGTACCATGAAGACAGTAATACCCTTATCGATAGCCTAATCCATATGGTTACTACATTTAGCAACCCCTATCTCCACGTGACTCCTCCATTCATGTTTCTACTTTCTAGTCACACTACCACCCTTTTGATTATTATCGAACTCATTCTCCAAAAGAAAGAAGGGATGCCACCCCTTAGCCTTATCCCCCTCCTATCCTTACACATGTTCCTCCTTCACTTGCATAGCTACCACTTGCTCCACCTATGCAAGGTGAACTACCAGCTCAATTGCAACAATGCAACGCTATGAGGGTTAATAATCTGCAACTGGTTTATCAATCAGATAGGTTGAATATTCAATCAAAGAAAAGACCTTTCGTTTAATCATGCAGTCTACCTAAGCCCTCAAATACACCTATGGTTAACAACCCTGTTCCTCCATCTTCCTCTGTGTCAAATTTCTTCAAGTCTCCTTCAAAAAAAAATTTTCCTAGGATCCATACCATCATGCTTACTCATACTATATCTGATCAGACCTATGTTGGAAACCTTCACAAGAAATTACCTAATTCTAGAAGTCCTTTGGTTTATTTGCAGATTGTTGGGAATGAACTATGCAAGGCTCTTCTCGATTCAAGTTCTGGTGTCAATTTAATTTCTCATGAGATGTACATTGCAGGAAACCTATCTCTTCTTTAAAAGAGCAATATCATATTATAATTGGTAGACTAGTCCATCACTGTTTCATTGGGACTGGTGGAAGACATTGTGACCATTGTCCATGGGTGGTCTTATCCTACTAATTTCCTAGTGATCAAAGTGGAGAACTACAAAGAAGATTTCCCAATCATCATGGGAAGGGCATGGTTGAGCATCATTGATGCTAGAATAATCTTTCCTTGGAAGTATCCAAAGCAAATGCATTCAAAAAGATCAAGAAGAAGAGAGTTCCATGCATCACGTACAGTGATATAGGGTGCAATTGTGTGCAAATACTCTAGGCCATAAAGCAAGCATCTATCTCTACATACAAGTAGTTTGCACTAGAAGTAAAAATCCAAAGGTATCTATATATACCAACAACAAAATAGGAGGGCACCCAGTGGTTGATTACTAATTCTGAGAGTAGTACATTTTGCATGAAACCAACTGAGAGCCTGACATGTGCATATGTCACAAGCATGGATGAACTAGAGCAAGTTCATCACCAACTCTCTAATGATACAAATGATGATACCTATTGGGGAGAGTTGGAAATTCTTGAAAGTTTCAAGCCTTGAATTGAAAACGCTACCAGCTAGAATGGAATATATGTTTTTCAAAAGGGAAGCTAGTCATAATAAATGAAAATCTAGCTCCAAATTAGAAAAAGATGCTATTGAAGGTAGTTGAAAAATGGTTAGTAACTTTTGCTTGGTCATATCCTGAACTCATAGGGATTGATCCTAGGATACGCTAGCATCGTATCTACACTGATCCAACCATGAAGCCAAAAAGATAGCCTTAGAGGTGATTGAACCCCAAACTAAAGTAGATCATCAAGGAGGAAATCAAACAACTCCTCAAAGCAAGGTTCATTTATCCCATTGTGTATAGTAAGTCGGTTAGTCCACTCATAATTGTGCTAAAGAAAGGTGGCAAGTGGTGGGTCTGTATCAATTTTTGGCTACTAAATATGGCAACATTCAAAAATCATTTTCCATTTCCATTTGTTAATTAGGTGCTAAACACAATATTTGGGCATTGCTACTACAACTTTCTAATTGGTCTATGCAATTCATAGGGAACTTTTTCGTATCACAAGATGCCATTTGGTCTATGCAATGCTCCTACTATATTCCAATGCCTAGTTTTGAGCATTTTTCAACAGCAAATTAGTAGTGGTGTGGAAGTCTTCATGGATGACTTCTCCACTTATGGAACTACATTTGAACAAGCCCTAGATTGCCTTAAGTAAGTACTAAAATGATGTGTTGAAACCAACTTGTAGCTCAATTAGCAAAAAATTTACTTAATGGTCTAGGAGGGCATTGTATTGGGGCATAGAATATCACAAGTAGAAATTGAGGTAGACCCTAAAAAAATAAGGGTTATCTAAGGAATAACCTACCAACCAGAAACTATCAAAGATGTTTAATCATTCCTTTAACATATTGGTTACTACCTAAAATTCATAGATAATTTCTCTAAGATCATAAAACCATTGGTGGAGTTAATAAAGAAAGATCCTTCCTTTGCCTAAACTGCAGAATGTAAAAAAGCATTCCAACAGCTAAAAGAGAAACTTGTAGAAACTCTAATCATACAAGCACCTAACTAGTCTAGACCATTTCATATCATGACAGATGCATAAAATTATGCCTTAGAAGCTATGCTTACATAATTAGATGACAAGAAACATCCATACTACATCCACTATGCTAACCGAAGCATTGTGGGTGCACAACTAAACTACACCATGATAGAAAAAGAGTTGATGGCAGTGGTATTTGCTCTAGAAAATTTTAGGAATTATGTGCTTGGATACAAGGTCTTTGTGCACACAAATCATAGTGGCATTCTCTTCCTAATGAACAAGCCAATAGTGAGCCCCCATGTCATACGGTGGCTAGTGATTTGTAGGAATTCGATATTATGATGATAGATCGAAAGGACACTGAGAATGTGATTGTTGATCACTTGTCTTAGTTGTGAAGGGATGATAAAGAGGAAGAAAACCCACTGTCTGATATGTTTCTTGATAAACTCCTCTTTGCTAGGGCTATAACTAAACAATTGCCTAATAAGCCTAAATGGTATAATAATAATCTTACCTATCTTTTCACTTAGGAGATGCCTCAAGGTTTGGACCATTGAAAGGATCAGCAATTTCTTCACCAGGTAAAACACCATAAAGATCAACAAACACCTCTACAAGGTGTGCGTCGATGGCTTGGTTCATCGGTGTGTCCTTGACGCTAATCAACTATGCATTCTCTAAGACATTCATGATGGTCCTTATGGAGGACACTATGCTATGAGATGCACAACCATTAAAATCTTGATGGTAGGGTACTATTGGCCAATAATCTTTAGGGATGCTCACCATTACATATGCTATTGTGAATGATACCAATGAGATGGTGGAATGACTACTCGAATGAAGTGACCTCAACAATGGATTCAACCATTGGAACCCTTTAACATCTAGGGCATTGATTTCATGGGTTCCATCACACCCATGTTAAATAGAAAGGCATACATCATAGTTGTTGTTATACAAAATGGGTAGAAGTAGCAGCCGTCATTGACTGTACATCTTCTACTTCTGCTTGGTTTGTACAACAAAATGTTGTAAATAAGTTTAGTGTGCCACATGCATTAATTTCTAATAATAGAACTCACTTTACATGCACTACTTTTCAGAAGCTCATGCAATGCTTGGGGGTTGAACATAAATTCACAAAACCCTACCACCCCCAAGCTAATGGTCAAGTTGAGGTTACCAATAGGGAAATCATAAGGATTCTAACAACAAATATTAGCAAATATAGGAAAGATTAGAGCACAAAACTCAATGATGCCCTTTGGGCCTACTGCTTAACATGGAAACTTCCTATAGGCTACTCTCCCTATGAGCTTGTGTACAAAAAATTACCAATACTTTCTATTCAATCCAAGCTCTGTACACTTTCAACATCCTATGACCTCAACCTTGACTTGAGTCTAGCATAAAAAGAAAGACTAATGAATCTCAACCTGCTAGATGAAAATGGATTGGTAGCCCTATCGTCTAACAAGTTGCACAAGGCCTATAACAAAAAGCATCATGACCTTAAAATTAGAAAAGTCAAATTTCAACTGGGAGATAAGGTTCTCTACTGGAACCCTACATACATACCTCAATGAACTAAGTATTAAACATTGTGGGAAGGACCTTACATCATTTACGATACTTTTTCTTTTAGGACCATGATGATCTACAAGCTTGAGAGCCCAAATAAGAAACAACTCATCAACATCTAATAAATTAAACCTTTCCATGAGCATAAGCTAGCTAATGCAACACACACCTCATTGGATGGAAAACCATGCTCCATATTTCAAATCTCCTCCTTTCAACTTAGTCATGGGGGAGATGGCCATCGATGCTAACCATATAAGTGGTTCCTCAGTTTTTCAATTTTTTGTTTTACACATTCTTTATTTTACATATTCTTGTTTTCATGTTATTAATATTTTCTAATTTTTGTTTTACACCATCATTAGTACATTTTCTATTTCTTTAATATTTTACATTTTCCTTATTTTATTTTATTTTTATTTTTGTGTGGTTTTCTAACTTTTTGTTAATAAATGCCAAGTACAATGGTAATGCATTACTTGATGGTGGTATGTATTATTTTGTTATTTGATTATAGGTGTCTAGTTTCTGGCTTTGAATTTCATTATAGATGATTAGGACATGGTTTTTATTTCATGCAACAGGCAGTGAGTCCACAACATCCATCCATTCACAAACTCTATGGTTTTCCTTATTCTCGAAATGTGCAGTCCCTTTTTCACTAATAAAACTTTAACAAATTTGTGAGTTTGGTAATTTTTAGAATTGGAAAGGATTTAAAGGTTTGAACAAGGTGTGGCTTTAAGGGGATTTGGTATTCTTTGTGCCTTTCTATTTGCCTAGGTGCATGTGTATTTTCATGGATTTCTTACCATTCCGTGTTGACTAATAAAAGGAAGTTGAATAAGTCTTTGCATGGTGTGGTTCTCATCAAAAAAAAATGATGGGAATTCAAAGCACACCCCTTAGACAAAATAAATGCATACATATTTCCATGATGTGGTTTCCATTTCAAAAAAAAAAGGAAAAATGATGGGAACTCAAAGCAAGCCCCTTAGACAAAATAAACAGGCTACAACCACTAGTTGTGGGAATATTCCCCTCTAACTAAGGTCCTTCCTCAGTTCCTAATTCTCTTTTCTTCTCTAATAAGTAATGGTGGTTGTTCTATGGGAGCACTCTTGTGTCTCAGGGGATGGAATGGTCTTAGAATGATGATGCGAAGTCACTGAACATAGTTGGTTTTGGTTTGGACTAAGGTTAGATCATATTAAGTCATTTAACAACAAAATCCATAAGGGACTTCATGTGACCTTAATTAGGAACTCCTTTCCTCTCTCTTTCTCTCATCCATCTATGCTTTCCATGCCTCACCTCATTGCAGATTTCATGTTCTTATTCGATGTTCTAATTTGATGTGTCAGAATTCTTAGTTAGTTTCTTTTGGGTTTTTGTACTTAACCTTTTGTAACCATTAATCATCCACAAAGCCCATGGAATCTTTGGTTTGAAGTTATGCAAGGGCATAAAAGGCCTGTGCCTACTTTGGGGAGGATCCACTTGCATATCTTTTGGTTGGGTTAGTTAAGTTATTTACCCTTAGATACTCTTACAATCAAATTCTTTTTGGTTACCCCATCAATGACATCCAATTATGCATATCTTCACAAAAAAATTTTAGTGAACTTTCTTTTTTTTATTGTTGTGAATTCTTACACCCTCTTAAAATATTTTCCTTGTGTTGAACTTTTTTCAAATTTAATGGACCGCTTATCTATTTTACTCCATTTGTTAGCCTTCCCACTAACACTACTCAAGAAATCAATCTACCACAATCACAACCTAGACGAGTATAAACACCAATGAGATAAGGCATTTAACAGTTATGTGTTACAAATTGCATATTTATTCATGATTCTATTGTGATTTTAGTGGGAAGCATGGATTGGAAGTGGAACTATCTTCACCAAGGATGATGTGATAGTACCACACAATGCAAACCATTCATGATCATTGGATCTTCTCTCTTATTCCTCAACTGCCAAGAGGCATTGGATGTCAATGTTATCCAAAGTGTTCCCTTATGTGTTCATGGACACCCAATTTTATAAAATGATGTATCTTTGTATACTTGTGCACTCAGAGTTTGTTGTTCCATTTGAATCAGTTTGTATGTTAATTAATAATTCCATACCCACCTAATATTTTGTAAAGAACTTGTTCCTCCTCTTCTTCACTTGAGAACAAGTTTTCATTTAGTTTTAGGGTTATGATGAATCACATGTTTTTGTCTACTCTGACATCGAGTATCCGATGTCAAGGGGTATGTGCTAGCCTATAAATATAGTGGCTGGGCTCCTAATTTGGCATCAGTTTTTGCACTTTCTAATCAGAGCAGCAAAGCTCTTGGTAGTTTATTCTCTCCAAAATTAGAATATTTTCTAAGTGCCCATAGAAGGAGTCTATGTACAGTTCTTTGTTTGAATAATGATGTACCTGAGCACAATAGAGTAATAGGAATAAAAATAAACTCTTTTGACAATCCTTGTAGCACTGAGAATAGATTAATATTTCTTTTAATGCACTTTACTTTACTACATTTCAATTGAGCAATTACTTTTCAATGAACACAAGCACTACCACTTTGAGCATACATATAGTACTTGGTAACCTAGCAATGCTTAACGTTTGGTAGCCCAACTGCACTATATGTGTTTAGGAAAGTGGGGCAGTTACTTGTGTTAGGCTAGCTAGGTAGTAGATGAATTAGATCTTCAATTACTTTACCTTTAATTCTTATTATATGAGATCAAATTTATAAAACATAAAAGATAAAAAATCATGTACCTCAATTACACTTAAACCATACCCTTGAGCTTCACAAGTGTAGTTGGAAAGACAATGAATGTTCTCAATGCCCATTTCATTTCCGAGAAGAACTAGTGTACTAGAGAACTATAGGTCCATGGGATTCAATCAGATCACACGTAAATGCCTTAGCGATTCGTATGGTAGGGATACCTCATTGCTCATCACATACGATTGATTGTTCATTAAAATACTTAAGGTTTTTGACATTCTTACGCTTATAATAATTTCTAGGTGATAGAAAATTTTGACAAATCAACATGAATTTTCCACACAAGCACCCTCCTCCAACTACATTGAACACTTAAGGATCAAATAGGTTCAAAAACCATGAAAATTGCAGCAGTATGGAGTAAGATATTGCATGTGGAAGTTGGTTGTGCAAGCCTCTTAGTTGAAAGAGAAAAATGCAAAAACTCCCCTAGCTTTAATTAATGATGATGAATCTTTTGAGCATCATGGGGGTCCTATTTAATGAGTTTTATAGACTCAATATCAAGTATCCAATATCGACTCCCACCCAATATCAAGTTGTCAATATCGGGGTTCTTGAAATTTCATTTTATGAGGACATTCAGAATCGAAAATAAAGCTTTGTAATTGATTGGAAGGTTTCATGTAAAATACATTGTTTTGGGGTAAATGACAATTCATATTTAGGCACCAATATTGTTAAGAGATGAAATCATAGGCATTAAAAGCTTTAGAAGATGTAAGAGAAGGGGTATTGGGTGCATGATATAGAATAGATCGGTTATATGATAAGGGAAGGTTTTGAGTTTATCATTTAAGCATTTGAAGGTTTAAGATGATGCAATTATGCCAAATAAGTACAAGTTACAATAGTTATACAAGTGGATCCTCCCCAAAATAGGCTCCCACCCTTAATGCCCTTATATAACCACACTTGAAAATGTCCATAAGCACCAAAGGAGTTGAATGCAATGCATACTTGTTAAACAAAACATACATATTAAAACCACAAATTTGAAAAAATAACTTTATGTTACACAAAACCACAAGTTATGATCATACGAATAGTGAGATGAGATGGATTTTAGAAAGGATTGCAAAAATTAGGACTTGAGGTGCCTTACCATAGGCATAATGAATCCTTGTATGTTATTAATGGTTAAGTAATCATTAGCCCTTCTTTCCAAGATTCAAACTAAGTACATACCATATTCCAATGACATCACATTATTTCATCTCTTCATTTGACAACCATAAGACTACCACCATTGCAAGGAGTAGCATCACTTGGCATTTCTGTCCAAAGGAGGAGTTTATTCTTGGCACACTCTTTTTTTTTTTTTTTGAAATTCTGAGAAGCCACAAACCTTCAAGCATGGGTAACATGTCTTTCTAGTTAAACCCTCAAAAATTTATTCAATGCCCTTTTATTTTATTCTTATATGTGTCAACCTTACCAGAGGACTACCTTCAAGCAAGGGTAACATGTCTTTCTAGTGACATGGTAAGGTAGCACTTATTTTACTCTTACTCCCATTTTTCGTTAGATCCACAAGGATATAATTACAATGTTCGCAACATGATGGAACATATAGAAGTGGTCAAAGAGATCCACAAATCCCCTTGATGTCACACCCTTCACATTCCCACTTGGTTCTTCACTTTTGTATCTAGACACACTAATTACAAATTTATTCTTAGTTTGCTAATGAAAAAGAATATCATTATGACCATGGTAAGAACCTCTTATTAATGGAATGGGTGGATGGATGACATGGCCTCATTATCCAAATAATCAATTCCTCATGACTTAACAGCATAAAGAAAACCTCACCTCAATGGACTACATGATGTCATTTTATTCACAAGTGAGATTTCTGACAAAGGAAATGAAAGCAAAATGTGGAAAAAGTTGAAAAGGATAGGAAAAATTTGTATCATTAAATGAGGAAATGATAAAAAAATGTAAAACAAAAAGATGAAAAAACACCTATTAATTTTGAATGTTAGGATGGGCATTTCCCCTATGGCTAAGCATTTGACCATAACAAGAATTAATAAGTGGATAGGTAGGCTCCATGCATTTGTGAAATAGTGTTACACTTTTATTTTAAATCCATTGGGTGTCTTTTAATTTAGTGGTGGCTATGTAGGTAGGTTGTTCCTCACACACTTGGTTTTTGAATGTATGATGAATTAGAGTATGAGTTGTGTGAACTTTGCAGATCTCTAGCCTACAACTACACCCTTGACCATTATTAGTTATGCATGGATTCATTTGTCTCTCCATGATGCTAGGTTCATTGTTTCTACTAGGTCTTAGAGTAACGATGGATGTTGACCTTTGTGTAGGATCGGAGGACATTGGTTATGAAAGGAAAGATGTTGAACTTGATTGACATTATGTTGGTTTGGATGAGTTAGTAGGTTCATGAGTGTTGTGCTTATGCATGGGATTCATCCTAAAGAAATGACTTTTTCAAGATTGTGGCAAGGACCTACTAGCATTATCATGTCTATGCATGTTTGTAGCACAAATGGAATTCTTTTGTTGATGTTGTGGTGTTAAACCTTCTTATGTTGCTGGTTATAACATGTGATGGAGAGGAATATGACAATATTGAGGATATGATGGAGGATGAGAGGTGTGAGGTGGTGTTCCTTCAAAAGATGTCATAGGTTGATGATATCTAGGAGAGTGGTAGTAGCGATTTGAGGTAGAAGAAGTAGAACCAGTCAGGGAAATAGGTTGTGAACATAATATCTGATGGGACGCGATATCGCATGGGTTGCGATATCACGTATGCAATATCACGTCGTCCCCCACAATATTGCGTACGCGATATCGCGGTCCACTGCCAAGTCTATAAGTAAGAGGCAGCTCTCCCTTTTTTTCTCATCTAGATCTAGACCCTTAGTGAAACTCTAGTAGTTTTACCTCTCCAGAGATAGAATATTTTCCATGTGCCTACAGTAGGAGCTCCAAAGTGAACGGATCTTTATTCGAGCAGATATTGTACCTGAACACATATTTGTGTACGAAAATAAAGATGAACTTCTTGGATAAACCTTGTAGTGCATGGAATAGGCTAAATAGGACTTTTATTTATTGTTATTTACTATTTATCATTTACATGCTTTATTAGGAATTAAATCCCTCTCAACCCTTCTCTCCTAGTTAAGTGCCTCAATACAACCACTTCGAGCACGTGCATTATGCGTGGTGATCCCAGCAACGACTAGCGCTTGGTAACCATGGTTGCATTGGTTCAGGGTGTGAACGGTAAGTCAGAATGGATGCTGACGCTAGGTTAATTTAGACTTAGTTAGTTAAAGTTGGTAATTAGTCTCTTCGACCCTTCACCTCACTAGCATAGGAGATATAACCGAAAAGACAATAAAAATCATATACCTTAGACTTACTTAACCATACACTGTGACAACTACAAGTAAGTCTAGGAAGACAACAAATAATTAATCTTAAGTGTTCCATGAGGCGTGTAGGCACTTAGTCTGCAGAGTTCAACCGGATCGCACGTGTTACGCTCGTATTCGTATGGTTGAGTGTAGGGGTACCTCGCCACTCATCATTAGCACTGTTGCCAGGGACTAAGTGTTTATGCGCTAAGTAGAACATAAGAGATCATTCACATCATTGGGAGCTTAAATGAACCTTAGGGTTAATTAAATAAGAAAAAAATTTATAACGATTAATTAGCACACTGATAAGACATAATGTCTTCTTCTTCTTCTTCTCACAAGAGCAATTCACCACCTAGGGATCATATAAAGAACAGTCGGTAGTCTAAAACACCTAACCAAAATCCACCAGCACCTCAACAATATACTCATCCCGATGAGCATATACCTAATTTTACTTTTATCCTCCATCAGGATGAACATATGCGCTGGAGAGACTTGCAAGGTAACATAGTGTTACCTCCAGATCGTGCAGTCCCCAACATACTCCTCCATGCTTTGGCACAGATTGGCATGACTCATCTCTATGCTGAATACATTATAGGTGATTTTAACATAGGGGATTACTATCCTACAGCTACACAACGTATGAGGGACTCAAGGCAGGAGAGCCAACATACACTGTTGAAGGGCAAAGGGGTCCCGCACGTCCTAAGTGACATTGGAGATGGTGAACCACTCATAACGGGTTCTCTATCGAAAGATGTTCCCCCTCCTAATGATAGTGAGGAGGTGGGGTATCAGAACCTATGCTCCATGATACATAACCCTAATTCTGACCCCCGTGAACACTAGCTATTCACTAAGGAAACAACAACACATGACAAGGATGGGCACTCAAATCGTCATCACGATCAAGGTCGAAGCCACAAAAGAGAAGGTAAGAAACATTGTCATGGCAATGGTTCTCCTTCTTCTTTCCCTTCTTCACATCATTCACCATCTCCTTCCACATCAAGATGTAGCCATCGAGAACATAATGGTGAGGATAGAGGTAGACAAAATGAGAGACCTTGATGAGAAAGTCGAGAGAGAGGACAAGGGCATGAACGAAGGGAAAGTAGGGAACAACGTAGACATCATAGATGTCATGAAAGAGATGATCATGATGAACCCCTACTTGCCACCCCGAAGCATGCTAGATATAATGGAGGTAGTGAGAATACCAACAAGGCATTTAAAGGATAGTTGGATCAAGCACTTAGACATGAACAATATCCCATGCTTTGAAGGGGGATACAACACGGATCCACAAAATCATTTACAAGCATTCCACGATGCCTATGCCTTGCAAAACATAGAAAACGAGTGGCAAAAACTAAAGTTATTTCCTACGACACTCATTAAGGAAGCAGAGAGTTGGTACCGGTCCTTAGAACTAGAAACCATTAGGAGGTAGAGTACGATGTTAGAACTCTTCAACGATAAATATCAAACGTACTCCAGAGTGTCTAACTTACGTAAGCAGATCCAAGGATGGAAGCAAGGTACTCATGAACCCTTGGATGCTACCATGGGCCACTACTACGCATTGCTACATTGTTTCTCGGGCCATGGTTACGCACAGCGGGATCAACTTCGTCATCTCATAGATGGGATAAGGTATGAAACCAGGAGAACCCTTGGGACTTATGCCCAAGGAAGACTATCAAAACTTAGATCCCATGAAATTCATTGCTTGTTGGAACAAGTAGCCAAAGAAGAAGGGGAGCTACAAAAAGTGCAGTAGAATACAACTATGATCCCTCTCTTTGAAAGAAGGAAGTGAGATTTTGCGATGAAGAGGATGAGTCACCACTCAGAAGCTAACAACAGAAGTGGTGGCTAAGGTAGATCAGATACAGGACTCCTTGGATAGTAGACTTGAACTTGTCCTGAAAATCATAGAGGAGTCTAAGGAGGAACAAAGTAATGACAAAGATAAGAAAAAGCAGAGAGATTCTTGCCCTACACATGACAAGGGTAAGGACAAAATAATTATCTCTGATGAGGTTGTGGATTCGGACATAGAAAATGACAGTGGATGTGAGATCTGCTACTATGAAAATCCTAAGGGATATTGTCTAATCATCTCACATCTACAAGAGTCTGGGGTGTATGCACTCAACCTGAGACTCAATAGGCGGCACACACCCCGAAGGTTACCTTATCCCCAAGGTAACCCAAGACAGTTCCACCAACCGTTGACGTACTATCTAAGTGGAACTCCACCATAACCCATTGGGCAACATCAACAATGGCAACAACCATAGTCATGGGGGATGCCACAGCCTAGGCAAGAATACCCTTACCGGCAACCTGATCCTTATGGTTATTACGTGCAACAATCGATTTCTCCAAGTGACCCTATGGGTTACGCAACTCCACGACATCACTACCCAGTTTGGGAATATTATCAGACTTCCCCTCCCGGAAGGAACACTCCACATGTATGCCATCCTCCAAATTCATCCGCACTTCTCATGCCAATAGCTCCACCACCAACCATTCCAACAATGCCAAGGGTATTTTCCACTCAACGACAACCCAATGTCACGAGGGCTTCTAATCCTCAATCCTCAATTGGTCCTAACAATTTTATGCCAAAAAGATCTTTCTTCAAAACTAACAATCCAACTAAGCTCTCATCCTCACAAGCGGTTGAACATCTAAACACCATCCTACCAAATAAGGTTTTGGGACCCCCTTCACACAAAAAATCGCATCCAATGCACACGATTATGTTAACACATATCGTAACCAACTGGATTAAGGTAGGCCACCTTCCCAAGAAATTATCCAATCCTAGGAGCCCCCTAATTTATCTTCAGGTTGCTAGGAATGAACCTCATAAGGCTCTTCTTAACTCAAGCTCTAGAGTCAATTTAATCTCACAAGAATTGTACAAAACTTGGAACCTGCCTCCACTCAAGAAGAGAAATATTCATTTAGAGTTGGTTGACCAGTCCATCATTGTTCCTTTGGGATAGGTTAAGGACATTATTACCACTGTGGGTGGTTGGTCATACCTAGCTGATTTCCTAGTGATCCAAATAAACAATGATAAAGGGGATTTCCCAAAAATAATGGGAAGGGCATGGTTGAGTACAATTGATGCATGCCTAGGAATCCACAATCTTTCCCTGGAAATATCCAAGAAAAATACTTTTGGAAAGATTGAAAGGAAGAGAGTTCCATGCATCGCATATAGTGACACAGGGTGCCATTGCGTGCAGAAATCATGGGTAATGCAAAGTTTAACATTGCCTACATGCAATCAGTGTGCACAAGATATTAACATACAAAATTCCCTATATGCAGTAGCCACACAACAAGAAAACACCCATTGGCTGATGGCTGATCAAGGGAGCAACTCGACAACATGCATGGAACTAATTGAGGGGATCACTAATGCTTACATTGAAAGCATAGACGTACTAGAGTAAGTTCGTTGCCAACTTCCAGCCCTTAACTTCGAAAAAATTGATTGGGGGAAGTTGGAGATTCCTAGGAAATTTAGACAAAAGCCCCTAGACCTAAAACCATTGCCCACCGGTTTGGAATACATGACCCTTGAAAACGGGAAACCGGTAATTGTCAACGCAAAAATTGCCCCCAAACAAAAAGAAAGTCTATTGAAGGTAATCAATAAATGGTCAAAATCCTTTGCTTGGTCATACCCCGAGATAACTAGAATACACCCTAGGATATGCCAGCATAGGATTTACATGGACCCCTCCATGAAGCCTCGGAAGTAACCACAGAGGCGGTTGAACCCGAAATTGAAACAGGTTGTAAAAGAAGAGATAGAGCAACTCCTCAAGGCCAGGTTCATATATCCCATTACTGATAGTGAATGGGTTAGTCCTCTAGTAATTTTTCCTAAGAAAGGAGGCAAATGGAGGGTATGTATAGATTTTAGGCTACTGAACATGGCAACATTCAAAGATCATTTTTCGTTGCCGTTCGTCAACCAAGTCTTGGACACTATAGCAGGGCATCGCTATTATAGTTTTTTGGATGGATACAGTGGATATAATCAAATCCAAATAGCACCAGAAGATCAAGCCAAAATAATGTTCACCAGTCCTTGGGGAACATTCGCATATAAGAAAATGCCATTTGGCTTGTGCAATGCCCCTGCCACATTCCAACGTTTAGGCCTAAGAATATTTCAACAACAAATAGGAAATGGAGTGGAAGTCTTTATGGATGACTTCTCCACTTACGAGGTAAGCTTTGATCAAGCCCTAGACCAATTAGAGTAGGTGTTGAAATGATGCATTGAAACCAATTTAAAGCTCAATTGGCAAAAAAGCCATTTAATGGTTCAAGAGGGCATAGTACTGGGGCATAAGATCTCACAATCAGAAATAGAGGTAGACCCAGAAAAAGTAAAGGTTATCCAAGGAATCACTCGACAACCAAAAATGATCAAAGATATTCGATCATTCCTTGGACACACTGGCTACTACAGGAGATTCATTGAGAACTTCTCCAAGATTGCCAAACCATTGGTAGAATTAACGAAAAAAGATGCATCCTTCGAATGGACCAGGGAATGTGAATGAACATTCCAAACTCTAAAATAAAGGCTTGTGGAAACCCCTATTCTACAAGCCCCCAACTGGTCCAAACCATTTCATATAATGACTGACGCATCTAATTATGCCTTAGGAGCCATACTAACATAGTTAGATGAACAAAATCGCCCTTATTACATCCATTGTGCAAGTAAAAGTATTGTTGGTGCACAACTCAACTACACAACTACCGAAAAGGAATTAATGGTTGTAGTGTTTACACTGGACAAATTTAGGCACTATGTGTTGGGCTACAAAGTGTACATTCATACATATCATAGTGCAATATGGTTCCTCATGAACAAGCCAACAGTTAGCCCTCGTATTATACGTTGGTTGGTAATCCTTCAAGAGTTCAATTTAACAATAGTAGATAGAAAAGGCACCGAGAACATAGTTTCCGATCATTTGTCTCAATTGCGTTGGGACAACAAAGAGGATGAATATGCCGTATCTGATCACTTTCCTGATGAAACCCTCTTTGCCGGTGTAATAAATAACCAACCCATGGGAACAAATTGGTATAGTAGCATTCTTACTTATCTCCTCTCCCAAAAAACGCCAAAAGGGTTGGACTTTAGGAAGAAGCAACGGTTTCTTCAAAAAACCAAGTACTTCATGGAAATCAAGGGACAACTCTATAAAGTCTGTCCTGATGGCTTGGTTCAATGGTGTGTGCCCGACGAGGATCAGTTAAGAGTTCTCCAGGATGCTCATGAGGGTTCCTGTGGGGACCACTATGCAGGGAGACGAACGGCCATTAAGATCCTACTTGTAGGATACTATTGGCCAATGCTATTTCGGGATGCCCATCAGTTTTTCCAATCCTTTGAGCGTTGTCAACGGGATGGTGGAATGACTACTAGAATGGAGGGTCCACAATAATGGATTCAACCATTAGAACCCTTTGATATTTGGGGAATATATTTTATGGGGCCTATTACACCGATGTCTAATGGGAAGGCTTATATTATTGTTGCTGTTAACTATTTGACCAAATGGGCTGAAGCAGCTACTGTAACAGATTGTACATCATCTACAACTGCATGATTTGTACAACAAAAAATTGTAAATAGGTTTGGTGTGCCGCGTGCACTCATCTCTAACAATGGAACACGTTTTACGGATGCAACCTTTCACAAGTTGATGCAACGCTTAGGGGTGGAAGATAAATTGACGACACCTTATCACCCCCAAGCTAATGGCCAAGCCGAGGTCACCAACCGAGAGATTATGAGAATATTAATGAGAACAAGTAGCAAATTTAGGTGAGATTGGAGCACGAAATTGAACGACGCTCTCTGGGTGTACCGCTCCACTTGGAAACTCCCTACAGGCTACTCTCCCTATGAGTTGGTGTACAGAAAACTCCCAAAACTTCTAATTCAAACGGAGCTTCGTACACTCTCTATGGTATGTGACCTCCACCTTGTCCTTGATCTAGCACAAAAACAATGATTGGCATCTCTAAATGTGCTAGACGAGAATCGATTGGTTGCCCTGTCATCAAACGAGATACACAAGTCATACAACAAAAAACGTCATGACTCAAAAATTCAAAAGGTTAAATACCAACTTAGAGACAAGGTCCTTTACTAGAATCTTGCACATGTACCACAACGTACGAAATTTTAAACATTATGGGAGGGACCCTACATTATTCATATGACCTTTCCCTCGGGAGCCATGACAATATGCAAGCCTAAAACCCCTGATAAGAGACTACTAGTCAATGTGCAACAAACCAAACCTTTCCATGAACAAAGAACAGCCAGTGCAACTCACACCTCTAGTAGCAAACAACCACGCTCCTTATTTTAGATCTCTCCCTTTCCATTCAGTCATGGGGGAGATGGTCACCTGTGCTTATAAATCAAAGCCCTCAGTTCTTTTTAGTTTTTGTTTTACACATTTTTGTTTTACACATTTTTGTTTTACAAGTTTTTGTTTTACACATTTTTGTTTCACAAATTTCTTTAACTTTTCTTATTTTTTTTTACAACATCGTTACACTTTTTCATTATGTGTGTGTGTGTGTGTGTGTGTGTTATCCACCCTGCAGGTTTGTCATTCAATAAGTGTTCTGCATGATGGTATGAACTGTTTTCCTATTGACTGCTAATGTTTGGTTTTTACCTTTAAGTTATGATGTTGATACTAAGGTATGGTTCTTTTAATATGGCAAACAATGAGTTCACTTCATCCATTCATCCACTAGTTGCTATGGTCTCTCTCAGCTTGGAAATGTACAGTTCTTTTCTAATAAGAACTTTTAACGAATCGATGATTGGGCATTTCTAAAACTAAGGAAGGACTCAAGGATTGAAAAGGGTGTGAATTCAAGGGAACTTGATGCATTTGTGTTGGCCATTCTCTTGGGTGTTTGGATGTTTTCTTCTTGAGGTTTCTTGCCACTTCGACGTTATCCAATTATTGGGAAGCTAAGCAATAAAAATAACAAAGTCTTTGCATGGTGTGGTTCTCACACATAAACACATAAAACATAAAAACAAAACAAAACAAAACTATGAGAATTCAAAGCACACCCCTTAGATGGAATAATCATTTGGGCTACAAGCACTGGTTATGGAACTCAAAATAAAAATGTTTCCTCTAACTAAGCCCCTTCTCGCTTCCCATTCTCTCCTCCTTTTTCTCGTCGAAATGGTGGTGGCTCTTAGGTGAAGGCATTCTTATTACTTTAAGAGGATGGATTGGCCGAATGCATTAATGCGAAGTCACTGGATGTGGTTTGTTTGAGGCTAGATTTGGAATGGGACCTGCCAAGTCACATTAATCATAAAACATACAAGGGG
>MNCI01028911.1:0-19544 GCA_015680685.1 Gnetum montanum | reverse complement strand
GTAATTAGTCTCTTCAACCCTTCACCTCACTAGCATAGGAGATAAAATCGAAAAGACAATAAAAATCATATACCTTAGACTTACTTAACCATACACCATGACAACTACAAGTAAGTCTGGGAAGACAACGAATAATTAACCTTAAGTGTTCCATGAGGCGTGTAGGCACTTAGTCTGTGAAGTTTTACTGGATCGCGTGTGTTACGCTCGTATTCGTATGGTTGAGTGTAGGGGTACCTCGCCACTCATCAATATCCATATTGTTTGAGCTAGCAGTAAGGATAGGGCTAGTTTGATGATGGCCTCCCTTGTGACTATGGGTTTTGGCACTACATTGGATGATATTAGTTTTAAGGCTAATAAGGAGTCCCATTAGGATAGTATGGTTGGTTGTAGGACTATCTATAATTACCTTGTAAGAAAGGTAATTTCCTGGGCATCTACCTTTGTATGAACTTGGGATTCAATGCAAAAGTCCAATACTCAATTAGATGTAACATGACTAGGCAATAGCCCTTCAAATGGTTATATATGCAAATGTTACATCCATCATCTTCTTCTCTGGTTGAGTCTATAGCCTTGGCTTCTACAACCATTTTCCCTTTTTGCCGATAAGTGTCCCTAGCTATTTCTTAGTACTTTTTCCTCCTTTTGTTGTGATCACTTGATTCATTTTGCATTACTCTCTCCTCTACAATTTCTATGCAAGTTCTAACTTTCTCATTTATCCATTTTGACATCTTACCAAGCCTTGCTTCAAGCTCATTGATAAACTTTTGTATTAGCAAGTTTTGTTTTGAAATCACCTCATCGAGAGTTGCCTCTTTTTCCTTATCATAGATGTGGACCTTCTTCTTTGGAAGAGGTAGGTCTCATTGATATTGCTCAACATTCTCCCATTTCCATAACTCTCATTCTTCTTTTGCCACATGCTTGATTAGCTCTTGGATCTAATGGATTCAGAGCTTGTATAGTTAACCTTGAGCATACATCCCAAGGGTCTCTCTCATTTGGCTATGAAGCCCATCTATGATGTGGAAAAGTTGCTCTTCTTGAGAGAAACCATAGCCTGGGCATCTATTTAGTAGAGAATAATATCTATCTAGGGCCATATCCAAGGGTTCATGTTGTTCTTGTTTCCATCCTTGTATTCAATTCCTTTGGTTGAACACCCTCGCATAGGTTTGACATTTCTCATTGAAAATTTATAGCATTGTGGACCACTGATGGATTAAATTTGGTTCCAATGATCTATACCACACTTTGGATTTATCTATTAGTGTCCTATGAAAGAGCTTAAGTTTTTGGCACCCAATTTCAATGTTTTGTAAGACATAGACATCATGGAAGGCTTGTAAATGATGTTGTGGATTGGAATCATATTCTCTTGCAAATCTAGGGATATTATTCATATCAAGCCTTTTGATGCAACTTTCCTTGTGATACTTTTGGGGTATTTTAATTACCTTTGTGATCTACATCATGCTCTTAGTGGCCAACAAGGGTTCACCATTATCAGACATGTCATGGTGAAAATTTCTATTTCTATTTGTCTGATTGTGATAATTTTGTCTATGTTCATTTTGATGTCTTTGATTTTTCCCATGGTTTCGATTTCTATTTTTATTTTAACCCCATACTAGAGCTTTATCTCTATACCTATGTTCATCTTCATCAGAACTGGACGTTGAAGAGGAAGAGAAAGATGAGGAACTGGGAGGATTGCCATGGCTTCTATGGTGTTTCCCATGGTTCATTGATTTATCTTTTTTAGGTTTTGAGAAGGTCTTAGGCCTTGAGGCCTTCTTTGATCTATGACTTACTTCATCTTCTCTAGGATTGTCTACCTTAAGTGAATGTAGTCCTTGAGTGTAGTTAGGGTGGTCACTCCAATTTTCTTCAATNCTGTTGGTTTATGATGTGTGTGATTTAATATTTGTTTGATAGATAAATCATTATTGCGTTTACAAGGATCATGTATAATATAACTAATCTAGATAACTAGCACCATCCCCAACAATGACACCAATGATGAGTGGCAAGGTACCCCCTACACCCAACCATACAAATCATAAGTGTTCACACACGATCCAATCGAATTTTGTGGATGGGACTAGTTGTGCATGTAGATCATTATGCCTTGATCATAGTTCGATGTCTTCCCACTTGGACTAGTAGTAGCTTTATCACGTATGGTTTAGTCCAAGGTGAGGCATATGATTATTAATGTTGTTTAGCCCTAAGCTACTCCTAATGATAATAAAGAAATTAATTATTTAATCTAATGAATAATGGAAAGTAAAGTCTAACTAGCCTATGTTCAATGATTATTTATTCCTAACCTTTCGTATATGCCTTCGACTTCGTGCAACTACCGCTAGGATTACCAAGCATACCATTACTGGGTGTACCAAATGATAACACTATTGGGTTACCAAGTAGTTATACTTAAGCATTCGCAATTAGTTGTACTCAGTCTGCTTAGTGACAGAAAATGATGAAGAGCGATAAATGATTAAAATTAACTAGGAAAAATCATAAGCATTTACGTAATTAAAAACAATAGTAACACTAAGTGGATGCTGCAATGATGGAAGTAATCTCGATCTTTCTTACCAAACATGTAGTGTGTCCAAGTACATCACACTCGAATAAGGATGTTGTACAATCACTTAACATCACACTATGAGCATGCACTGAAAACTAACAAAAATTGAAATCTATCGAAATTTATGAATTTATCTATATTACAACTGTGCATCCAAGTGTTGTATTTATAGGCTAGCACAGAAAGGACGATATCAGATCCTCGACATCAAAGGTTATGCCCGATATTGGATACCCAACATCATGGCTCTAATATCAAATACCCAATATCAGAACCCTACAAAACATGACTCATCATGCATGCGTTGATGTAGCCATCTTATTGATGTTTCACTAATATTTTAGTGGTAAATATTATGATTAGTATATTATGGATACACACATGTGTCTCTTGATATTTGTAAAAATAGATTTAGTTAACAATTTATCTCTTCAAAATAATGTTTTAATCTTTTAGTTCTCAATGGTATTTCCAAATACCTAGATTCTATCCTATAAACTTCAAAATGTATTCAAGGGAAATTAGTCATTGACCTACTTATTTATACTTTCAACACTCAAACATACAAGTCACAAATATTCATGCATGACCAGATCATAATCTATAATGGACAATGTAAGGATACTAGTGAGTTGATAGTAAGTTCGTGATCTTTCTCTTCCCACTTAGAGTTAGTGACGTGCAAAATGTATGGTTTAACTCTTAGTGAGGTATAGAATAAAATGATATTGTTGGTTCTTAAATGTGCTAAGGGTAAACATAGTAAAAATGAATGTAGATTCTATCTCTAAGTACAATGAAAATGTAAAGCTATTCTATCCTATGACAATAAGTATCCATTCTTGGTTTTCCAGACATGTCCTAGGTGATGTAATTATTATTGGGATTGCCATGTAACTTTAATATTGAGAAAATCAAGCAAAGTCACTACTAGCTTACCAAACAATTACACTTTATGCTTAAAATTAGTTGTACCCATTTTACCTTACTAATCAACATTAGAACAATAAATGACTTAGTAAAGATAAACAACATGGAAAGGTAAATCTATTCTATGTGATACAATGCAATGATGAAGAACAATCTTGATCTATATTGTCATTCATGAATTGTATCTAGGAACAATCTATTCAAATAAAGATTTTGTGCAACTGTAATTCACCATACTACAGGCATTCATAATTAACTCTACTTTCAAGAAAACAAGTTTTTTGTAAAACTTGTTTTCAACTTGACAATGGGCTCATATTTATAGGCATGAACATGACCCACTACATCCTATCTATGATAATGTATGTTGAGATACAATATTGCATCTATTATATCATAGTTTATGGCAATGAATGTTTCATCAAAATTGTTGTATCATTTTGAATATTAAAGTTATATGTAAAACTATCAAATAAAGCAAAAAAATACATGAAATTTTTTACTTATGTACATTGAGACCCCTTGGATTTATTGGACTAGTTTTACAATTTTTTATAGTTTTTATTTTCTTCTTATAACTTAGTGCTGCCCAACAAAAGCGAACTTGTGACCTAAGGTTACCAAGTCAATATCCTTACCACTAGGCTAACACCTCATTGTTAATAGTAGCAACAATATAGAGAGGAAGATAAGAGACTTTACACTCAAAATGAAGGTCATAAGAACATTATAAAAGTTCTAGTAATGGTTGCCTTTGATATGACATCTTTGTCAAAAGGTAGGAAAGAAACCTTATGGTTCAACATTGAGTGCAAATAAGCTCAATTATAAGTTAAAAAAACTAATCATGATCTAGAGGTCATTAAAACATACAAGAATCTTATTCAATTAAAGAAAATAAATTTATTAGGGAGCATTAGGCATAAGTCTTCAGTATTATTACGAAGAATCCTAAGGCATATTAACAACTTCTTTTACCAAAAAGATGAAAAAGATGGGAATTTTGATTTTTTTTAGCAATTACTAAATTCTTTGGAGCTCTCTTTAAACATGAATTGGTTGTTAATATTCACTCCATATTACATGTGCCTCTATACATCACTTAGGCTAAGATAGAACTAGGGTTCACTTAACTAGCTTCTAGCAAAGCAATAAATGCTTCAAGCTTGTATGTATAATTGCTTAAATGGGGACGAACCATGGTTTGTACCAAAGTTCGTAAGCTTTTAAATACAAATCTCTAGGATGAACTTTCAAAAATTGGTGCATCAATAGAATAGTAATGTTATTCAAAAAAGGTTATATAAATAATCTAACAATATAGGCTCATTATGATTAGCCACATCATTGCAAAATCATTAGGCAATGTACTTGAAAGAAGGGTTAATAGTTAGACAAAATTAAACAATGTTTAGACAAGTTCATAGGTAGGTTTCAAGCAACATTGCTTCAAAGTAGATTACTTGATTACATTAAGGTATTATATGGACCAAACTAAAGGACCATCTAATAAGGTTTATCTCTACTTTATGGATTTTTCTAAAGCTTATGACTTTGTTATTTGGTATAAATTATAGAAGTAGTTGAAGCATATTAATACTCCTAAAGAACTTATACCTACTATCCAAAATTTATATAGTTCAACATAAACTATGTTATTAAATAATGACATAGGAAAATTATTCTAGATGGCAATATTGGGTTGAAATAAGGATGTCCACTTTTAGCTACTTTACTCGACATCTTCATTGATGAATTAGAATAATGGATATCCTTTGTTACATTGGACTCTATTAAATTTGGGAATTTTCTACAAATATTTTAAGGTTTGTTGATAACATAGATTTTATAGCAAAAAATGAAGTTCAAATGAAGTATATGTTTAATATTTTAGATGATTTTTGTATTATCTTAAAGATAAAAGTAAATGTTGGCAAAACCAAAATTATGGTGTTTGGTATAAGATCTTTTTTTTCGCCAAGAGGCCAACATTTCTCACGTAATGGGGGGGAGGGGAAGTGTATTTTTTCACCCTCCACATCATGCACCACATGCAGGGGAGCCAAAGAGTCACTACAAGGGAGTCAAATCTAAAAAGTCAAGGAGCTAAAGAGTCATTGCAGGGGAGTTGAATCTCTATTTGATTAATGCCCCCTGATCCCTGGGCTCCCCATTCGTCTCTTCATATTCCCTCACATGCATGCACCATGTGCAAGGAAGCCAAAGAGTCACTACAAGGGAGCTAAATCTCTATTCAAATAACGCCCCCGATCCTTAGGCTTCCTAGTCATCTCTTCATATTCCCTCACGCGCATGCGCCGCCTGCAAGGGAGCCAAAGAATCATTGCAAGGGAGTTAAATCTCTATTCGATTAATGCCCCTTGACCCCTAGGCTTCCCATTTGTCTCTTTGTATTCCCTCACATGCAAGGCCCCGATGTGGATAATAATGAATATTTATTATTATGATAAACCATGACAGTTACGATTATAGTAATAATAAATATTTTTTATTATAAATGGTGGGTAATAATGAATATTTATTATTATTATAAAAGGTGATGGTTATGGTTACAGTAATAATGAATATTTATTATTATAAATAGTGGGTAATAATGAATATTTATAGATAAACAAAGATTAATACTGAAGAAGAAAGACAATTTGTAGATGTAACTCCCCAGATACAAGATCATAAGGAATATGATTTTGAAATCCTCAACTATCATCTCTTATCAATAGGCCATTTTCAGAGAATAGAAGTGGAGATGCTTGGGCTACGAGATGTTGATAGAATGCATAACTAGACATTACAGTATCCAGGAGAGGATGTTGTAAAATTTGTTACAAGTTTTATTGCCAACAATAAATCATCTCGATCCATGATTGTTATTGATCATGACTATAGTGCCTATGATTCTGATAAGCTGGTTGCAAAGCAAAAGAAATGCTACAATAAAATTGTAGGCCACATGATGTTTTCATAGTCAACAGATGAAGTTGTTTCCCTTTTAAGAATGATTATCTAGGGAATAGCTCATATGGGAAAGTCATTTCTCATAGGCACGCTTCGTAATGCTTTTATAAAATACTGCAATGAAAAACATCATGCTTTACTTGTAATAGCACCCATAGGAGCTGCAACATTTAACATTAACGCAAAAACTATTCATTCCAGTTTGAACATTGGAATAGGTGCCTACAAAGAACTCTCTTCCTCTATAAAGATAAGTATACAACATCAACTATCATAGGTAAGATATATAATAATTGATAAAATGAGTTTTTTGGGAGGAAGATTATTACAAAGCATTGATAGACGACAAAGAGAAATTTTTCTAGAACATCACAATAAAGTTTTTGGAGGAAGATTAGTTATATTGATAGGTGATTTGGGTCAACTTCCTCCTATGCTTGATGTTGTGCCTTATGTGTTTAAGAATCCAGATATTATAGGGGTTTGGCAATCATTTGATACATTTGTTGTTTAGATGCAATTTTTTGTTAGTTTAGAAATGATCCTTAACAACAAAGATTCAAGGAAGTATTGATGCATATCATAGAAGAAAAAAGCCATGATGAAGATTATAATTTCTTAGCTACTCGAATGAATCTTCCATCCACTTCGAGTGGATTAGATGATTTTGAAGAATCAATGCACTTATATGATACAAAGGATAAAGTCCAATCACACAATAAGAAGATGTTGCAAACAATGCAGAGACCTGTTGCATTATGTGCAGTAGATAGAGATCCCCTATGGATTCAGAATCTCAGATGATGAAGGTGATTATATAAAGTAATCTCTGGTTATATGTGAAGGTGCAAGGGTAATGCTCATAGTTAACCTTTGCCGTAAAGTAGGATTGGTGAATGGCACACTTGGCACAATTCACAGTATTATGTATCCTTAAGGTAAATAGCCACCTACATTACCATCATACATTATTGTTGATTTTGGCTCCTACATCGGATGTGCCTTTGATAATGGTAATCCGCATCATGTGTTAATTATACCTATGGTCCAAGGAGCATCTCGTCAGTTACTGTTATGGTTGGCATGGGCCATGACTATTCATAAATCTTAAGGAATGACACTAGATAAGGCTACTAGTGACATTAGTTCAAGAGAAGTTACAGGTCTAATGTTTGTTGCATTATCTAAAGTTAAGACCATTGATTCTTTGAAGATTCATCCTCCTTTCTTTGTGCAAAGATATAAAAAGATTTCAAATGCTAAACATCTCCAAAGTAGAATTGCACAGGAAGTTTGTTTTGCTCAATTGGAGGATTAGGCATATTGAGTTCACACTTATCATTGTATTTTTCCTTTTGCTCAATCCTATTATACAACTCTATAATGTTTGTTGCAATAATTATGCAATGTATTCCCTCATCAACATATACAAAATATATAAACTTTTATTTTAACCCATTTATGTTTACCAGTATATATTATTTGGAATGTAAATAGTGATGATAACTTAAAAAATATAAAAAAATAATTAAATTCTACTCATAGCCCACGAAACTGCTCCACTAGCTTAACTATATATATATATATCAATTAGCTAAGATGATTTTAAAGAAGATGATGTTAACCAAGCCCAACTACTAGACAAGGTAACAAAATAACTAAAAACGGAATCATTCATTTCTTCTCTGTTTCTCTACCACTTACCCAATTTAGTTTTACCCTCTTGGTTAAGTTTACTCTTTCTTTCTTTGTTCATGGTGTTTTTGAGCATTATTTATGCTAGAGATTTATTTCTCAAAAACACCATGAACAAACAAAGAAATGGCAGACTTGACCAAGAGGGTAAAACTAAAATGAGTAAGTGATAGAGAAACAAAGGAGAGATGAGTGATTTTGTTTTTAGTTATCTTGTTACCTCGTCTAGTAGTCGGGCTTGGTTAACATCATCTTCTTTAAAATCATCTTGGCCAATTGATATATATATATAAACTAGTATAGATCATTTTTATCTTGGGGTAGACAAAATTGAAATTGTCTCCTCATAAAAGTATTTAGACATCCTAGTTTCAAATGGATATTCTTGGTAAGATGATATTGCTTTATATTTATTTCATGGTAAAAGTGCACAAGAATAGATTTGGACATGGGATGTTCACAAAAAAATGTATGATCAACTTGCTTAGCCAATTCTATTATACAGATGTGAAACTTGAGCACTAAATTTCCTTGTAGTGTAATGGAAACATTTAAAATATGGCCAAAAACAATTTTTGTGATAGGTATTCCAATTAAAGGCCTTAATTGCATATGATATTTTATTAACAAGAGTAGATATGTTACCTATAGAAAGTGTAGTTTTTTAACAACTTATGCAATTTTATAAAATGATGTTTACTAGGCTTGGTGTTCACCTATTCATAGAAGTTTATAAGGTCACTTAGGAAGAAGGATGGTTTAATGATGGCAAAAAATGAAAATGGCATATTGAAGATCAAGATTTAAATTTGAGCTTTAAGGATATGAAAACAAGGATGAGACGAAAGGCATTAAAGCACATGTGAGAACAACCATGGGATAAAAATCAATTTTATTTGCAATAGATCTGAGGAGGATCATTAATAGAAATACCTACTTATTTATTTGTTGCTATTTCTAGACAAAGTAAGGTGGCAATCACACGTGCTTACTTGGGATCTCACTATCTATTAATTGAAATAGCAAGATGGATCAACCTTCAAAAAGAGCAACATGTCAAGAGATTTTGTATATATGTAGTAGTGGAAGATGAATGGTATATCTTTCTGAATTATCTTTTCCTTAATGCAATTAGAGTTAAATATAGTATTCAAGCAACCACTTTGCCACACTTGTTTTAGCTGGAGGTGTGAACTTTGGGTCATTTTCTTAATAAGGTATTCCAGACATGCCTTAAAAAAAATGTGTGTGCCTTGTAGACCCTTCATAATTTCACAAGGATTTCCATTTCCATATTATTTAACCATATGAATGATCTCCCATTAAATTAATTATGATAGGTAAAGTGCTAGGGACCACCACTTGGAGTGATGATAAGGTGCTTATTTCTCAAGTCATAAAACATGGGTTCAAGCCTAGGCAAAGCCATATGAAAGAGGTTAAGCTTTCACTCATCTACAACCCCTCCCTGCCTTGCTTTGTGAAAGAGGTTAAGCTTTCACTCATCTACAACCTCCCAAACCCTTGCCTTGCCTTGCTAAAAGGAACATTGACCCTCTAAATAATGATCAGTTAAAACACTCACATTATCTACACCCAGAAAGCATGCTTCGAGGCAGATCATGTATATCTAAAACAAATTAAAAATTATTTAGATAGGTCGACCACTACGAAGCACCCAGCTCGATCAACGGTCCACAAGACCATGACGCAATCATCTCGTAACAATATAATACAAAAGAATAATAAATGAAAAAAAATTCTTTAAAAAAGCCAAATTGTTTAGTTGAGATTAGGGCCTGGTTTTTGGTCTCCTCTTCTGTCTCCTCAGAATGGGAGATGAAGTGAAAATGAGTTTTTTTGTATGCATTTTTCTTCTTCGTCATCTTCGCTGGATTTCATTTCCAAGAACGGAGGTGCGCCTGCGCAGAATTGCTTTAATCTCGTGCTCGCTCACCTCCATTCTTGAAAATGCAAAAAAGGTTCAACAAACCTGTAAATGCGTAAATCCGCTATTAATTGCGCATGCTCTTTTTCTCTCGAATTTCAACGTTGAATTTCTTCGGAGTTATATTGGCAGCAATGGTGAAAAGTCATTGGCCATCTAAGAAAACTTCTCGTCGTAAATTAGGGTTTAGGGCTTGGGAATCACTTGCCTTGGCTGAAAACATTTCGTGGAATCTTTGCGCTCTTCGAATCAGAAATTGTCTGGCCGGGGAGCTCTGGAGGATTTTAGTTGTGTTCTTTTGGTGTTTGCTGAAAATTTACCGGAGTTTCTTTAGAGTTTGAAGCTTTGCTAATGGAGAATTCTGATGATGAAGCTTTGCCGATGGAGAATTTTAAAGAGGAAGCTTTGCCGATGGAGAATTACAAAGAGGAAGCTTTGCCAATGGAGAATTTTGATGATGATGATGATGCTACGCTGTTTCGGTCTGTGCTGATGCTGGAAGTTCTCGGAAAATTGTCGTTGCCGGACATCGCGCGACTGTCATGCGTCTGTCGAAGTTTCAGAGATCTGTTGACGGAATCGCCGTTCCTGACGATCGACGATAGTATTTTCCAGGGCACGTATTTCCAAAGGTACATAAATGGCCAAAACATTTCCAAATTGTCGCATGATCTTGAGCGTTTCATTGACTGGATTTTTCGTCGCCACAATGCCAAACTGCATACTTTTGCTATCATTTTCGGAAAAAATTTTGGTAGTTCTGTGAGTTTGGATTCTGCCAAGCTTTCACAGTGGTTGACCGCTGCCGCAAGCAAACAAGTCCGAAATATCATGATTCATGCTTATGCTTCCGATATCCCTGTTGTGCGGGGTGAGGTTTTTTTATGCAAAGACCTTGTGGTTCTGAAGCTTCACGGAATCAGCTTTGCGTTCTGTCCCTCGCATGATTCCAGCGATATTATGCCCTATCTATCTGAATTTTCTTTACTTAATGTTCAGATTACTGAGGAGAGCTTCAACCATTTTGTGAGGTCCTGCCCTAGATTGCAAAATCTCAGCTTGAGAAACTGCATTGACATTGAAAATGTGGAAGTTCATTCGAAAAGTCTGGTTTCTTTTCAGTTTCATTGCACATGGGCAATGAATTTTTCCCACATTTCTTTGACCGCAGTTTGTCCTGCCCTAGATTCATTGCTTGTGCGCTTTGATCGAAATATCTTCGTTTCCTCTCAGGCTATTAAGTTCAAAGTTTCTGCTCCCCGGTGCCGCATTTTAGAGACCAACTGCTCTTTGTTAGGACAGTTTAGAAGTTTGGAACAGTTGGAACGTCTCACTGTATGTCAAAATACCCTCTGCCGTCCAGTACTATTTTCATTGCTTGCAGATTTCCCCAAAATTGAATGGGCATGCCTTTCCTGTGTTGATGTTAGAAGCATTGACTTTGGAATGCAGTTTCAATACTTGAAGTATCTGAGATTTCCGATTACCCATTATGGTCTAGAGGAAATTGCTTTCATGGGCTGTATATTAAGAAGTTCTCCTGCAATGGAAAATATGAAAGTGGATGTCAAGTGTTGCGTACTTCAAAAAATGCTCGGACGTTGTGAAAAGTGTGAGAAACAGCTTGATGAAGGTGCATTCAGGGTGCAGATGTCAGAATTGGAAAAGGCCAATTCAAATTCTAAGGTGGTACTAGTAAATCACAGGTCCTTGATATTTAGAGATTCCTTGGGACGATATATTGCTTCAGCATGTTAGCAATTTTGCTGATCATTCTGGAAGTTCTACTGTTTTCTTCCCAAGTTCTTCAAAGGATATTAATGTTTAGTATTACTCTAAATTTGTTGCCTCAATCATTTACTTGATTTAGGTCTTCCGAATAAAGGCATATGTGGTGCAGAATTTTTTTAACATTGATATTCTTCGTGTAATTTTTGTCTGCACATTCTAGCTTAAGCAGCATTTCACATCTCAACAGATTTAATTGCTTTATTTTGGCTTCTAAACAACTATTTCAAGGGACGATTTGATCTTTTATCCTGCGTTTTGGTTTTGATGGATCGATAGGGAGTTTTTGGTTTGATGATTGCTTTCTGGTTATCTGAGCAACAACTTCTGCTTTAATTTAACATGACCATGTATAAATTGTGGCTTCTGTGAAAATTCTTTCATATCTCTTGAAAATGAATATTACAGAGTGAAGATCTCTGATTTAGAAAGGAATTTGTTGTTCTAGCTTAAGCAACATTTCACATCTCAACAGCTTTAATTGCATTATTTTGGCTTTAAGACAACTGTTTGAGGTCACGATTTTACCTTCTATTCTACATTTTGGTTTTGACTGATCATGGGGAGTTTTTGGTTTACTAATTGCTTTCTGGTTATCGATGAGCAACAATTTCTGCTTCAATTTAACATGATTATGTAGAAATTTATAAAGATTTCACTTTTGTTGCTTCTATTTGTTGAAGTGAAAATTCTTTCATCTCTCTTGAAAATGAAGATTACCGACTAAAATCCTATGATTTATAAAAGAATTTGTTGTTTCCCTATTATGAACAGAATTTAATATTGATTAATCGAAGGAATTTGCTGTTTCCCTATTATGAATAGATGTTAATATTGATTAATCGATTCTAGATGTATGCATTTACATCAACATATCAATGAACACATCAATTGTATCATTGATGTTATTCATTACATATAAATTGTAGACCATTGTAATTAGAAGTTTGGTTTTCTTTTGCCAAAAAAATTTACCTTTGAAAATGTTTGGAAAATATTATCTTAACAATGAGGTGCTACTTTTGATTTAGTAGGTCTAAGTTATCAGTTTGATTTTAATGGGCAATGCTGAGTTTCAAAGTTCTAATTTGACTATATATGTAAATATTGTTAAAAAAATGTTTCAGGTTGTAACACCCCATTTTTGCTGGGGAACAATTCTTTTACAATTATGGGCAACTTTGGACTCTTAAATTCTGATTTTTGGGCTTCCCTTTCTTTTGCATGTCAAACTGCAGTCAAATTGAAAATGTGTAAATCCATTCTGCAGTTCTTGTGTCTGTTCATTTTTGTTTTACATATGCAACGAATGGTGCCTGCATTTCATTGATTACAATTTGTTCTGCCATCTTTATTGCCTGTGCGCTTTGGTCAAACCTTCTTTGTTTCATCTAAGGCTATTAATCTCGAAGTTTCTGCTCCGTAGTGCCGCAGGCTGGAGACTGGAGACCAACTGCTCTTTGTTGAGAGAGTTTGCAAGTTTGAAACAGTTGGAATATCACCGTACATCAAAATACCTTCTACAGTGCATTAACATTTTCCATGCTTGCAAGTTTTTCTAAAATTGAATGGGCATCCCTTTCCAGTGTTGAGGTTAGAAGCTTTGACCTTGAAATACAGGTTTAGTACTACTGAGATTTCCAATTACTCTTTTTGGTATAGAGGCATCTGCTTTTATGGGCGATATATTGAGAAGTTCAACTGCAATGGAAACCATCAAAGTGGATGTTAAGTGTTTCTTATGTGAAAAAAATGCTTGGCCATTGTAAAAGGCTTAAAGAAACAGCTTGGCAAAGCTCCTTCTTAGGTGGTATCAATGAATCACAGGTGCTTGGTGTTATAATCAGATCTGAAAACACACTACAAATGCTTTAGAAAAATTATTAGAACCCTACGTATCTGAATAAATCATTAGAGGCAAAATATTGTGCTGTAGTAGGTCAAGAAACACTATAAATCACTCTCAAAACATTCTAAACTCTAGCAAACATTTGCTGTGATAACAAAATGAAAGTAGAATGAAAACAGTGAAAATAGCACAAGAACATAGAGAGTTATGTGGTTCGGGTTTTTTTTACCCTACTTGCACAACAATGCTGATCTGTTTTTTATTCTTCTCAAATCTTTAGGACACAAGCCGTCCTTGTAACTTTTCCAAACACCCAATTTGTTATTTCAACAAATCTCAGATCAACACTAACAAAACTCATGTCTTCAAGGTAAAACCTTGATACAATGCTTTTACTTTAAAGCACACACTAAAGATTATCCCAAGTCTTCTATTTACGAAGAAACATGATGACCAAACCCCAATTCTAATACATGTGGGATAAACCATCAACATTAATGATCATAATCGTCATCATTAATGATTATAACCACCATCATTAATGATTGTACCCATCATCATTAATAATTGTAATTGCCATTATTAATGATTGTAATCGTCACCATTAATGATTGTAACCATCATCATTAATAATTGTAACTGCCACCATTAATGATTGTAATCGTCAATCTTAATATACATGGGATAAAACACATCCCCAAATCAAATGCAACATAAAAGGAAATACAATAATTAATGTATTTGTCTTCATTTTTCCAACAAACTCCCCCTTGAAGACAAATCCAACCAGCTTTTAAGAGATGTGCACTTTTGATTAAGCTTCAGTTATCTTAAGCTTTTTTTTTTTGTCCCTGTAAATATTCATATCAAGAATTTTCTTTGCCTGTCCCAAATCCTTCATAGCAAATTCTTTACCCATTTCTAATTTTAAACATTTTATTTCTACTATATCATTTCCATCAATTAGCATATCATCAACATACAACAATAACATTGTAAATTTACCTAAAACATCTCTAGAAAAATACACAGTGGTCTAGGTTGTTTTTCTAATAAGATAGCTTTTTCATAAAAGTATCAAACCTTTTATACCATTGCCTAGGGCCTTGTTTCAAACCATATAAACTCTTTTTCAGTTTACAAACCAGACCTGAACCTTGTTGTTCTTCATACTCTTCTAGTTGTTTCATATAAATTTCCTCCTCCAAGTCTCCATGGAGGAATATTGTTTTTTATATCAAGTTGTTCCAACTCTAATTCCATGCAGCCACCAATGATAGCACTAAACGTATAGAAGAGTGTTTTACTATTGGAGAAAAAATTTCTTGAAAGTCAATACTGTGCATAGCCTTTCACCACCAATCTAGCCTTGAAATATTTTTTCCCCATTTGCCTATGATTTAATTCTGTATAGCCACCTGCACTCCAAGGGTTTTCTCCCTTTTGGCAACTAAACTAGCTCCCAGGTTTTGTTCTATTGGAGTGATTCACATTCATCATTCATAGCTACCTTTCACTTTGTGGCATCAACACATGTCATGGCTTCCTTCACTGTTTCTAGGTCACCACTATCGTTGTAAAGTATATCATTCAATGAGGGAGAGTACCTGTCAGGAGGTCTAGTAGTTCTAGTTGACCTTCTAACCCAATGAGACACATCTGTAACTTGTTGTTCATCATCTTCTACCTCATTTTCTTACTGTCCTGCATTTTCTCCTTGCTATCCTAAGTTCTCAGCTTGTTGCCATGTACTTTCAGCATGTTGTCCAAAGTTTCAAGATCTGGAAAATCCATGAATTTCATCATTTTCAATTTCTTTAATCACGCTAAAAGGAGTCCTTATGCTTTCTAAGCCATTTCTATCCTTTTCTTTCTTTTGCAGCTCACTAAACATCACATTTTCTCTTAATTTAATGTTCCTTGATCTCACTACACATTTCAATTCAAGATCCCAAAATCTGAATCCTAACTCATCTTCTCCATATCCAACAAATATGCAACTTTTAGCCCTATCCTCCAACTTAGTTCTATTTTCCTTTGGAATATGCATAAATGCCTCACATCCAAAAACTCTTAAATGACTGTATGAAACGTTTTTATTTTTCCAAACAACTTATGGAACAGCATTATCAATTGAAGAATGTGGAGACCTATTCACCAAATATGCAGCAGTCATAACTGCCTCTCCCCAAAATGTCTTAGGTAGGCCTGCACCTGAAACCATTGTTCTAGCATAATCCAACAATGTTCTATTGCATTTTCAGCAACTCCATTTTCATGTGGTGTGCTAGGAAGGGTACGAATGTGCCTAATTCCTTTGATGTTGCAAAAATCAACAAATACTTTAGAAGCGTACTCCCCACCATTATCAGTTTGCAAACATTTTATTTTCAGACCTGTTTCATTTTCTACTCTTACAACAAATGTTTTGAAAATTAAAAACACTTCATCTTTTGATTTCAGCATATAAACCCAAACCTTCCTTGTACAATCATCTATAAAAGTCACAAAATAAATAGATCCACCAAGAGAAATGGGAGTAATAAACCACAAACATTAGAATAAATCAATTCTAACTTATTTTTCTTTCTGCTATCCAAATCCCTACGAAAGTTTACTCTCCTAGATTTTCCAACTAAACAGTCTTTACAATCAGTTTAAGCATAAGAAAATACAGGAATGAGAGTCTGATTTTGAAGTACTTTTAAGCTTGACCAGCCAATGTGTCCAAGATGTCTATGACACACTTCAAAATTTTCTGTATCAGAAACTGTTGCAATAGAGTTGCATGAATTTTTCATCAATGTATATAAGCTGCCCTCCTTCTTTCCTTTTAGAATGGTCATGATTTCTTTGAAAATCCTCCAATGTCCACCTCCACTACTAAAATTTAGACCTGAATCATCCAGCTGTAGAACTGAAATTAACTTCTTTATAACTTCAAAAACATGTCTAACGTTATCTATTGTCACCTTTGGCATCCCTGCTTGTTGCAGACTTATACTTTCAATTCCAAGAACTTTTAAAGCTTTTCCATTAGCAGCATATACAAAACTAGATTCAACTTTATGATAAAATGCAAAACAAGACTTATCTGGACAAATATGAAAGGAGGCACCTAAGTCAATCAACCAGATGTCACTGCTACATCCATCTTCCACCATTGTACATTGTTCTTGAATCAGAAAACTAACATTTTCATCAGCTACATGTACCTCTAATGTTCCTTCTTCTGACTTCTTCTCCTTTCCTTTATTTTTCTGTGCTTTCCATGCAAAGCAATCCTTCTTTAAATGACCTTTCTTCTTGCAGTACCAACACTCTTGAGTTTGAGTTCTACCATGTGATACTCCTCTGTCCGTGCTTCCCCCCCTACTTGGGAAATGTCTCATACTTCTACCTCTTTCCTCTGCTACATGAGCATTTCCAGATCTAAAAGACTCATCTACTCTTCCTTCTGAATCCTAAAGGGTAGACACAACCTGTTCAAATGTCATAGATGAAACACTCATAGAAGTAGTAATAGATGTCACAATTGCAGACCAAGAATCAGGTAAGGAGTCTAACAAAGCATAGGATTTAACTAAATTTGGAATAACAATTTTATATTCCTCCAACTTATTCAGATTTCCCATCATCTCATCCAAATGATCTTGAAAAGGCACATCAGATTTCTTCTTGCATCTAAAATTTTTTTGATAAATGTGAAAGGTATTCAAACCTTATACTTTGTCAAACCTATTCTTCAGTGTTTGCCACAGATCATGCAAATCCATATCAGGTTTGATTGAAGCCAAAATCTCATTGCTTAGGGTTGGATGAATGAAAGATAATGCCCTAGTCTTAATTTTCCTCCAAATAACATTTGACATTCCTGCTGGTTAAGAAGGTTCTAGGGCCTCTTGGCACTCCTTTTGTGCTAAAACAGCCTTCATCAAAATGCTCCAAACGTTCCAGTTCCTTCCTACCAATCTTTCCGTTGTTTGCAGCCTCTCTATCTCTTTAAATCTAGCTCTGATACCAATTGTTATAATCAGATATGAAAACACACTACAAATGCTTTAGAGAAATTATTAAAATCCTACATATATGAATAAATCATTAGAGGAAAAATATTGCGCTGTAGCAGGTCAAGAAACACTATAAATCACTCTCAAAACGTTCTAAACTCTAGCAAACATTTGCTTTGATAACAAAATGAAAGTAGAATGAAAACAGTAAAAATAGCACAAGAACACAGAGAGTTATGTGGTTTAGGCCCTTTTTACCCTACTTGCACAACAATGCTGATCTGCCTTCTATTCTTCTCAAATCTTCAAAATACAAGCCGTCCTTGTAACTTTTTCAAACACCCAATCTGTTATTTCAACAGATCTCAGATCAACACCAACAAAACTCACGTCTCCAAGGTAAAACCTTGATACAATGCTTTCACTTCAAAGCACACACTAAAGGCTACCCCAAGCCTTCTATTTATAAAGAAACATGAGGACCAAACCCCAATCCTAATACATGTGGGATAAAACACCAACATTAATGATCATAACCGTCATCATTAATAATTGTAACGGCCACCATTAATGATTGTAATCGCCACCATTAATGATTGTAACCATCATCATTAATAATTGTAACCGCCACCATTAATAATTGTAACTGCCAATCCTAATACATGTGGGATAAAACACATCCCCACATCAAATGCAACATAAAAGGAAATTCAACAATTAATGTATTTGTCTTCATTTTTCCAACACTTGGTACCTGGGGATTCACCAAAATGTTATATTATTTTGCCATATGAGCAATTTTGCTAATTCTGTTTTTTTATCCCTTAATATTTATACTTCTAAGTCTTCGGAAGGGTATTAAACTATTAATAATATTTAGGAGCTAACCGAATAAAGGCATGTGGTGCAATTTTTTTTGAAAGATCGATATTTTTTGAATTTTTTGATGATATATTCCTTCATTTTTTCAAGGATCAATTTACACGAATATTAAAGAAATTGTGTTCCAAACCAAAAATGCCCCGGATCTTACACCCAATTTTCTTTGCATTCTTTTATGTGATTTACCTGTTAGGCAAATTTTTTTTTTTGCAAATTCTATTTTAAGGAATATTTCACATCTCAATAGCTTTAATTATTGCATTTTGAATTTTAAACATAGGTTTGTATTATGTACTTTGACTTTGATTGAACGTTGTAAGCAATGATTTTCATTAGTTCAACATCATCATCTATAAATTTTTCAAGAATTTCACTTTTGTTACTTACCTTCTATGAAGTAAAAAGTCTTTTCAACCTATCAATGAACAATCATTTTTGCTTCATGTCAACATTGTTATTTATAAATTCATGGGATTCCACTTTTGTTACCTATACTTGTGATGTAAAAAAAAATTTATATGACTTATATTTTTGTTATTATTCATAACTTTCATATGATTTTTTTTCCTACAAGGCGGGAATTAATACCTTTACAATTAATAAAAATGTTAATAGTTTCAAACAATAAAAATGGTTACTTTTAGAGGAAACAACTAAAAAAAATATTAACTTTAAGAAAAGAAAGAAAATCATTGACAAGAAAACAAAGAGTAAGAACAAGTATACTTAGGTAAAAACCTAGTTAAAAAGAAGAGAAAGTAAAGTTCAAGAACAAAAAGTACAATGACATCTTAAGCATAATTAAATGTGCAACTTCTTACCTATAGTGCAAATAGCTTATAAATAGAGTCATTGTTT
>MNCI01028909.1:0-11770 GCA_015680685.1 Gnetum montanum | reverse complement strand
ATCTAGATGAAGCTCTTTTGATCGGTGCTTCTTCTACTATTGCTTATGGAATGGTAGTTTGTTGAAGGGTTTCGTATTGAAGCGTAGTTTGTACTTGATTCGATTCTTCATAATCCTTAGTAATTCTATATGCTTCATCTACTATTTTAGGATTATGTGCTTGAGTCTGTGGATGCAGTTAAGGATGTAGTCCACCAATGAACTTTGAAGCTAACTCTCCCTCATCTTGGTGGCTAACATATTGAGAGAGATCATAAAATTCCTTGTATAAATCTTCTACAAATCACCGTCCCAATATTAATGAATCAAATCTCATTTTGCACTCTTTGAGGAAAGAATCAAGTACAAATTTTTGTTCAAAATGTCAAAAAAAACTAAGCTAGTTTATAATCAAACCTTGAAATTTTATTCAATTCTACCATGTTTCCAAAAGTCCTCTTAAATACATGGAGATAATATATAAATGTTCTTGACTTGATAGATTCAACATATCAAAGAAATTCTTCATTGTATCAAGTGAATCCTCTGCCTTGGCACTAGCTCCAAAGGATCCATCATAATGATCTAAGTTTACTTTCTTAGCATGAACTTGTGTCAACAATTGTCTAGGTGAGTTATGCCAATTCCCATATTCCTTACCTTCGGTTTCTACTCTATTACCTAAAGGAGGGATTTTAGTATCTTGTTGAGTAGTAGGTGGGGGTTGATTTTATTATGGATTCCTAGTGAAAAGTTGATCTTGATCGTGGTGTTGATCCCTAGGTGGAACATGTGTATGATTTGAAGGCTAAGTGAGATGATCGCTTAATTACTTGATGGAGTTTACAAAGGAATCCATCTTTTCTTGCACATATAATAATTTATCCTCTAAAATTTGGGATAGTTTCCTAATATTTTAAAATATATTTTGCATCTCTATCCTAAAATCTTTATTTAACTAAGAAAGCTCTACTTAAACACCCATAATCTCATTAATTTGATCTTCAAGGGCATTCATCCAGTCATTAGCTCAAGCATCCATTGCTCTCCAATTTATTCTTTGGGTTCCAGACATTGGTAAGTTGAAGAAATCAAGTCTGTTAGTAATCCTTGGCTTCTATGATCATTTTCATGGCTCTCAAAATAGTTAATTAGTTACAGAAGAGGTTGAAACTATCATGAAATTCTTCTTAACCACCAAATCATAATTATGTTAGAACCTTAAATAATGGATTAAAAGCTAATTTCCTATAACCTAAAAGCTAACTCTAATCATTTTATTGGGTTAGGAAGGTCAAAATCTATTGGAATTGATTTTTGTTTGATTGAAAATGAACTCCAAATCCAAAAGTTATGGCAATTTTAAATTTGCCAAAACTTGCACTATTCTATAGACTTCCTGATAGGTCATGCATGCTAGTTCTACTTTAGGATGAGTGCACTTAATGAAAAATATTTTATCCCCATTATTATCAAGGCATCAAATTAGAATTTTTAAAATAATTTTGCACATTCTTAATTTATATAAATTGTTTGATGATGAGAGTTTTAAATCTTTTGTTAATTGATCGACATTTCAAAATTTTCATCAATTGCTTGAATTTCAAATTTTGCATCTACTAATGGTAAATTTTCCCATTATGTAATAGAAGGGACAATAGTGGTAATGGTTATGGTGGCACACTACTGACAAAATTCAGGGAGGCTTCTAGAGACATTAGTGGCCAAGCTAAGAATATTGTTGATGATGTGGTAGTGTGGCATTTTTTACCACTAGATGTTGCAGCCTACAGAGGTGGAAGAAGGGGTTTTTGTTTCATTTTTTATCAAAAAAAGAACATGGTGCAGCTTGCACAGGTCTCCTCAAGGCATGCATAGCACATTTTAGAGTATGTGCAATCCTACACTAGGCCTGTGCAACCCTCCACTGGGCCTGTGCAACCCTTCACTGGGCCTGTGCAAGCCTCCACTAGGCTTGTGCAGCCCTCCATCAGGCCCATGTTGTTGTCTATTAGGCTACTACCACCCTCCATAAAACCCACATGACCTTCTATTGGGTTCCTTTTAGGGCTTGAGGATTATTTAGTGCATGTGGTCCATCTAGGACCCATGCAGCCTAGCACTAGGCTCATGTGGTTCTTTGTAAGCCTATGCAACCTCTATTGATCATTTGTAGGCCTATGTGACATTTGTTTCTGAGGGCACTAGAAAGGTTGAGGATGTCTATGATTAGTGGCACTAGCAGCCATGTGGTGCCTATGATCGATGGAATTTTTAGTTGTGGGAATGCTTGTGATTGTTGACATCATGAATTATAGGGATGCCTATGATTCATGCCACTGTTGATGTCACAGGTACTTGTGATCAGTGGTGTCATCAGCACCAAGGGTGCTTTTGATTAATAGTGTTGTCAATGTTAGGGATGCCTTTGATCAATGGAATTTTTGGCTCTAGGGGTGGTTTTCATTGACGGTAGAATTGGTGTCATGGATTCCTATGATTGGTGACATCATTAGTATCAGGGATGCCTATAATTGGTAGCGTTGTTGACACCAGGGATTCCTATGACTGATGACATCATCGGTGCTAGGGGTGCTTGTGATTAATGATGTCATCGGTACTAAGGGTACATTTGATTCACAACATCATTAGCAAGCAATGGACATGGTAGGGTAGTAGTAGAAAAAATGTAAGAGAGTGATGACAAACATGCAGGAGAATGAAAACAAGCTTAGGAGTGGGTGATGATGGCTATGGATCATCAATTGTGTGTGGCAGGTATGGGCAACAGAGCCTAATAGGTAACACATGGCTCATGAAATCCAAATTGATCTTTGGCTTACCCCTTGGCAAGCCCTTATGGCCAACCCATTTTCTACTACTGGCCCATGACTTCCACCAATAATGGATGGTAACACTACTAGTTGTGGGCTAATAGCAGGGTTGATCGCAGCCCTACCAAGGTTTTTCTTAATTAAAATTTAAAAAAAATTGGCACTTAGAAATAAACTCATGAACTTTCACCTACCCTTTTTTTAAATAAAAAATATTTAAAAATTAAATTAGAAAAAAACACTTTTTTATCTTAAAACTACACATAACCCAAGAAATGCTATATCTCCCAAACTGTAAGTTGGATTTCAATGAAATTGGTATCATTGGAATCATCTTAGAGAGAACTACATGTTGAGCTAGAAATAAAACCATTTTGGTGAATTTAGAAATCACATCATAAGGAAAATTAAGCATTATTTTTATTTAGTTATTAATTAACTTAAGTTGATACTTGTTGTTTACTCCTACCTAGATTCTTGCTATTCTCTTATAAATATGAAAAGAAGAAATAGTTTTTCCACCACAACTCAATATCAATGAAAGATTGAAGAATTACATTAGTGGACTTGAATATTTCTACCATCAACAAAAATAATTTCTTTTCTTTTAACATCATCATCATGGCCCCAAAGCATCCTACCTAGGCTTTGTTCAGATCCAGGTAGTTCTAAATCAGTATCCATTCCTTTTTATGAAAAGAGTGTAGTTACTACTTCCAACCTTGTATGTCATTTACTTGAAAAATAAGGGTTTCAATTCCTTATTTCTTCTTGATTTTCTGAGTTATAGATCTTCCCTATTTTCAAGGCAATCGAGTGTAAAGACCTAATAATTTAATGATGTATTCTTTATAATAATAGTGTAAGAACCACTTCCCAAATAAGATAGAATTATGATTATTTCATCTAATATTTGAATAAACTTAGGTTTTTACCAAGAGAATGACCTTCTAATTTCATTACTTTTATCCCCTAAATATAAATTGCTTTTTCCAAAAAGAATTATCTAATTATGTTATGGATTATACTATTAGAAAAAGATAATTTCATAATGGATATTTCATTTATGAAATTTACTTTGAATTATTTTAATTCATCCATATTAAGGTTGTTTGTCATCAACATCAATCTTGTGTTACTACTTTCTTCAGCTATATACTTTAGGGTGCCATAACTAGCCAACTTTATGATTGGTCATTATCTTGTTTTTTCGCTTTGTATAATGCCATGAGTGGAGCTACTGCCACCAAATAAGATCCTAATAAGCCATCTACCATATGTTCCATACCCTTGATTATCTATTTAATTCTTCATTACAATCCTTTTTCCAAACTCTTTAGCCGATACAATCCTAGTTTACATCCTGAATTTTTTTAAGAAGCTAGAATTATAAATAGTAAAATCCATGATGGCAAAAAGTGTTAATTTGTCTTGTAGTAGGCCAAAAATCAGGAAGGATGTAGTGAGGTATTTTATATTCTTATCCATTTTTATGTTTCTATTATTCTTATGTTTCTTCATGTATTTATTGATAGTGAAATCTAGGATGTAAAATGAAGTGAGTAGGGATGCACATATTTCAAATGAAGGTGCTTAAACTATACAAGCTCAAGGTACTTTATCTATTCAAGGGGATTTAATCTTTTAGGGAGCTCATTCATGAGAAAAAATCACACTTATAATTCCCAAGCTATATATATATATAATATAAAAACTTGGTTAATGTCTTATTTACTTTCCTAATATATTCTTATTTTTATAGAGGCAACATACTAAGTAAGGTTCTTATGGCCTAGTAGTCATACAAAAAACCCAACAACAAACCCAACCACAAGCTCAAAAATAACCCCAATAGGAAACTCAACAACAATGTACAAGACAAGATAAAGGAAAGGAACTAGAGGTAAGTTTTAATTACATGAAGGTTTGAATACTTCCTTTGTTCCTTTCTTGTATCTTGTATGATGTTAATCGTTTTGTGTTGTAGATGTCTATGGAGTTGCAGCACTTTATCCAAGAGATAAATAGAGATGATGCAGGTGCCAGGTATGCCTTATTTTTCTATGACACTTGTAAGAGGTACCTTTCCATAAGTAGTGCCAACAGTAGCTCCTAAGTATGTTCTAGTGGTTCTTTCTTTCTTTATCTTGGATTCCTCTTATTCAATGGCACAGATAGTGGTAGCTACTGAAGAAGAACTTGTGCTTCTTCAACATCTTGATCAATGGATTTTTTATAACAAACCCCATTCTGTTTGTGAATGTTTACCACTTATGGGATTCTCAATCATGCAACTTCAAGGTAACATAGGCTAGAGTTCCATCATCTTTGCATCTAATTCTTGAGAATGCTCAGAAAGTTTTCAAAGACTTGGAGCAATTCTTAAAAGGATTGGAGAGTGCAACATGCCTAGTTTGCCATTTAGAGACTCTCAAATAGTTTCTTCAAATTAATAATGATCAATTTTAGGTAATAATTCTTATTCTTTTCTCTTCCCTTTTTCTATTTTTGTTCATAACTCATAGTTTTAGTCTCATTTTTGTATAGAAAAGAGAAGGAATTATAAAAGACATGTATGATTGATTAATTTAGATAGAGATGTTAAAGATCCAACTCAAAAGAAAGGAGAAATTAGTAGTTGTAATAATGAGTGCAGCTAAGTAGATCAAGCAATTATGCAATGGTCTAGTGGGATCCAAGATGGTGCTCAACAAGAAAGATGCCACTGATGAAGAATTAGAATTATAATTTAAGATAGTCTGAGATCTCCTTGACTATTTTCATTGAAACAAAGGATCACTATTTTCTTATTCCTTTTATTTCACATCTTTCCCATTCTTATATTTCCTTTTTACTAGTTCTTCCCTTACATGTATTGTGTTTGAATGTAGTTCTATTAAAATAATAATAATAATAAAATAATATTTTTTCCANTAGAGTTCCATCATCTTTGCATCTAATTCTTGAGAATGCTCAGAAATTTTTCAAAGACTTGGAGCAATTCTTAAAAGGATTGGAGAGTGCAACATGCCTAGTTTGCCATTCAGAGACTCTCAAACAGTTTCTTCAAATTAATAATGATCAATTTTAGGTAATAATTCTTATTCTTTTCTCTTCCCTTTTTCTATTTTTGTTCATAACTCATAGTTTTAGTCTCATTTGTGTATAGAAAAGAGAAGGAATTATAAAAGACATGTATGATTGATTAATTCAGATAGAGATGTTAAAGATCCAACTCAAAAGAAAGGAGAAATTAGTAGTTGTAATAATGAGTGCAGCTAAGTAGATCAAGCAATTATGTAATGGTCTAGTGGGATCCAAGATGGTGCTCAACAAGAAAGATGCCACTGATGAAGAATTAGAATTATAATTTAAGATAGTCTGAGATCTCCTTGACTATTTTCATTGAAACAAAGGATCACTATTTTCTTATTCCTTTTATTTCACATCTTTCCCATTCTTATATTTCCTTTTTACTAGTTCTTCCCTTACATGTATTGTGTTTGAATGTATTTCTATTAAAATAATAGTAATAATNTTAGTCTATCTAGCCAAAGAGGTGACTAGTCCCATCTTGCCATAATTCACTTGGCTCTCATCACTTTCCTATCTAGGTTTTGCCACTCCATGTTGTCATGACCTCCAAACCTTCTCTTAAATGGCATAGGTCAAACCCATTCCTAAGGGATACATAAATAACTGTAACTTCTCATAATGAGATGCCCCTTCATTTGAAGGTTAATTACATTGTTACAATTTGTTTCCACCCTGAACAAGGAATAGGACATTAGACTCAACCTCAAAATTCTTCAAGTATTGAGATTCCAAAAGAACATGAGGAATATAAAGATTTAGTATTTAGTGAAGCTAGGGAACTACCTCTAAAAAGACTATTGAGCACACTATTAATAATTTTTCTAGTACATAACTAGTTTCAAAAGCCATTTATACATTTTCCACTTCTAAATTAAGAGAATTGAAAGTATAATTAGATCAACTATTAGAAGAATTCAACCTGGCATATCACATTGAGGTGCACCAATCATATTCATTAAAAATAAGGATGATACGTTAGGATTATGCATTGATTATAGGACATTGAATAATGTGATAATTAAAATAGTTATCCTTTTCCTATGATAGATGTCTTGTTTGATTAACTAACAAGTGCATGCTATTTCTCAAAGATTGATTTAAAATAAGGTTACTACCAAATAAGGATTAAGGAAAAAGATATTGAGAAAAATACAATCAAAACTAGATATGGCTTATACAAATTTGTAGTGATGCCATTTTGCTTAGCCAATGCACCTAAAACATTCATGGAATTAATGAATAATATTTTTCATGAATATCTTGATCAATTTATTATAGTATTTATGGATGATATACTTATTTACTCTAAGTTAAGAAAATAACATGTTAAACATTTGAAAATTACAATGGAAGTTCTTAAAGAACATCACTTGAAAGAGAAATTAAGTAAATTTGAACTCTTTCAAGAAGAAGCTCTTACTTGGACCATATAGTTTTTTTAGAAAGAATTACATGTAGATCTAGCAAAAGTTAATGCAATTTAGGATTCGTCAAAACTAAATGCTATACTAGTTCATAGTTTCTTGGGCTTAACAAGTTTTTATCAATGTTTCCTTAAAGATTATTCTACTTTGGTAACTCCCTTAACTAACCTTTTGTAGAAAAAATGTATGCTTAAGTTTTATGAAAAATGTAGGGAAGATTTCCTAAAATTAAAGATCTTGAAACACAACAAAATTTTGGGTCTCGACATCCTGATTGTAAATTTGGCTAAGTGTCAAAATGGTAACACTTTGTCCATATCTTTCCAAGTGTTGAGTGTAGCCGACACCAAACCGCCACACTTGAAAAATTGTTCTAAGTGTCAGGACGATGACACTTTCTGCAGCACCTTACTACGCTGTGTAGCATAACGCAGCATAGCACATTGACATGCTATAGTGCAACTATTGCTATGCTATGTATCATAGTGGAGCGTAGCACACTGCCATGCTACAATGTAGCATAGTGCTATAGTGCAACGTAGTGCTACAGTGCAAATCCTTGCTATGCTGGGTAGTGTAGTGCAGCATAGCACACTGCCATGCTACAATGCAACACCCAGAACTACAGTGTAGCATAGTGCTATAGTGCAGCTTGGCATTACAGTGCAACACTTGATGCCACAGTGTAATACCTTGTTACACACTACCATGTGGCACCTGATTCACATTTTGGGCTAACCCTAGTCCTATAAATACTCCTGCATCCTCTTTTGAAAAAAGCAGGGGGAGAAGAAGGGTGTTGGTTTTCATTTTTCACCAAAAGAGGTAGTTGGCACTTCCATTTGGCATTTTTGGCACTTTGGCATCCTGGCACCTATCTTTGTGGGCAAATGAGACCCAGAGCACACCATACCAATAGAGAAGCACACCAGCATCATGTGTTACATTGCAGTCCCATTGCAAACCTGTACAACATTGCATAGTACACTATGGCTACCAACCTAGCAAGCATAGTTCATAACAGTGAGCACCAGACTTCACAACCTGACATCACCAAGGCTATGACTACGCTCCCACTGCATTTATTGTACACTATATACCTGTATGAATTAGCTACACTCCCTTTTTTTGGGATGGTGCATCTTCCTATTCAAACTCTCTTTTTGTCTGATTACAACATTTATTTTTTGGCACTGTCAAGTGTTCAATCATGTCCACTATCCCGTTACGTGCTTTAGCATGTTTCTACTGCTATGCACATTACATTTTCTTTTATTTTACTAGCATATTACACTATGGCTACCATTCTAGCAAGCATAGTTCATCACAGTGAGCACCAAAATTCATAGTCTGATACCATTGAGGCTATGACTGTGCTCCCATTGCATCTATTATATAGTTTGTATACCTATATGAATTAGCTACACTACCTTTTTTTGGGGTGGTGTATCTTCCTATTCACACTCTCGTTTTTTCTTATTACAACATTTATTTTTTGGCATTGTCAAGCGTTCAATCATGTCCACTATCTCATTACACGCTTTAGCACATTTCTACTACTGTGAACATTATGTTTTTCTTTATTTTACTAGTAGGTGTTCCATTCAAAATCATTATTTACTTAGCCATTTTCCTGCTACTAATAGACGCAGTCATTTTTCTGCTATTTTCTGAGTTAGCCATTTTCTGCAAATAGCAACTCTCACAACTTGATTTGTGAATATGAATCCAAATCAGCCTTCCACGTTGGTGTCTAACACATTTGATACCACAATCTAGCTAAATCATGCCACATTAAGCCATGAACAATACAATTTTTGTGTGCCAAAATCCAAGCAGGACTACTAGTGGATTACCTCGATTTAGAGGCAAAATTGGACTATGAATGAGTCCACCAGAATAAACAGGAGTACAACCCCTCCTTGTTTGACATAATCTAACTCACGGAGTTCTACAACCAGTTGTTGTCCCAAATCATCTGTGCAAACAAGCATGATGCAAGGAAAACCTACGAGGAAGCCTCATAGAAGGAGCAAGATGGGTTTGAGGTCCACTCTGAGCATGAGAGCCCCATCCAAAATGTCTTCCAACAACCACTCCCTAGTACAACCCCTCCTTGGTTTGGTCCACCCATCCCCTTCGAGATAGTGACCGTGCTAATTCAGCCTTCCTTGTGAGAAACTAATGCATTTCCCAACATTATGCTCATGTAGGGGTCACCTCCTAGCGCCAAACAACTTAGGCATCCTACATCTTACTTATCTCATCAGTGTTTGCGATGTTCATCCAACCCACCCATGTGTGGCTCACTCCAATCATTGCACCCATCTCTTAGCCAATACATCAGCAATCATCTGCTATGATGTTAAGCTGGAAACACCCATCCACTATGACGTTAAACTAGTAGACTCCACAACCAACAATTGAACCCCATGCTATCAAACCAACACAAGCCTAGCGAATGCAACTGGCTGGAACATCTCCAAGCTTGCATCAAGCATTCCAGCTAATCCATGCTTGACAGAGGAGATCAAGAAACTTAAGGCTACCTCCTCTGACACCATCAAGGTGGTGGACTTATATGAAGAAAACCCCATAAGTCATACAGTACCATCCCTAACTCTTCCAACTAAGGCCCAACTACCTCAATTTACCAAGTACAATGAAGAAGGGGATCCTAATGAAAACTTGGTCACATTACAATCTGAATTCCTACTCCGTCAAGCTTGGCCACATGTCATCATATTTGTCTTCCCCATGTCACTCACTAGCAAGGCCTTGGATTGGTATCGTGTTTTACCCAATGCCTCAATCTCCTCTTTGGAGGATCTCATAAGAAATTTTGTGACACACTTCAAGTACAACCTAAAGCCTAAAGTAACCCTCAACCAACTAATGCAAGTTAAGTAGGGGCCTCTGGAGCCTGTGTCAAAATTCCTCCAATGTTGGAATGCTACATTGAGTGAAATGCATGAACCCTTAGTAGAGACACACCTACTAGCTATCTTCAAAGGTGCAATAAATAACTTCAGCAAGTTCAAACTATATTATCTAGCCCCAAAGTCTCTTAGCCAAGCCTTTGTCCAAACAAAAGGCATAGAGGAAGCAACACAAGCTAGTAATGATCCAGCCTATGTAGCCTACAGAAACCAACATGCTTGCAAGAAAAACACAACGATGATAATAGTAGCCACAAGCAAAAATGCAACCAACTGGGACTTGATAGCTAAGTAGCCCAAGGCCCCAGCTGACAAAACCATGAATTATGGCACCAACTCACCTACATTGACAGGGGCTACCCTAAGGCCCAAATTTTAGTGCAAGGACTACTCAAAGTATACACCACTACCAGTGCAACCCTCTGAACTACTAGAGGAACTCTTGAAAGCTAGAAAAATCCAATAGAAACATGTATCAGCAATTACCTACCAAAAACATGATAGGTGCTACGAACTACTAAGGAACCCTACTTTAGCAATGCCAAACAAGCCCATAGTTCCACAACACTTCAAGCTAGACCAATACTGTCATTACCACCAATTGGCTAGTCACAGTACAGATAACTATCATGCTTTGCAGGATGACCTGCAGATAATGATAGAATGTGGCCAATTGGTAATGAACATGGTGAGTCAATCTAATAGAGATGATGCCTCCTATGTCATAAATTCCATTAGCATAGGTGGTAAGTCTAAACCTATGCAACAACCTTTTGTGATCCGTGTGCCTCCTAGCAAGGCAAGGGTCCCCTCTGCCTCCACAAGAAAGAGGCTTCCCTCTATTATCAAAGTGCTACCTCAGGCACCCATAGCATCCTTTGTGGTCAATGTTCCAAAACAACCGTCCACTAAGATGTTAAACTGACATGATGCAACAACAACTGCTGACCAACCTTTCATTATCAAGGTGCCACAACAAGTTGACCACATAACAACTCTACCTAAATCACCATTTTTCATAAGGGTGCCACAACGTGATGGCCCCTCACCTACTCGAAGCCCAACAACAAGTAATGTCTCAAACTCTCCTCCCTCCCACTAGCAACCCAAGTGGGCCTACCAAATGGTAATGCAAGAAGACAAATGGGCACCTTGCAACCCCCATGGCTGAAACAAAAGCCACAACTAACAAGCAACAACCAAACACTAGGGCTCCTACCCCCAAACAAGCCAAGAAAACAAAGCCCAAGTCCCCTGTATGAGAGATCTGTCTCTCAAGCCACATGGAGGAAGTCAAAGCCAACACAACAACTAATGACAAGGACTTTGTAGCTACACTAACCCAAGTGAAAAAAAATGGTCAAAAAAAAGAACACAACATTGAGCTTGTACAACCTGGTCATGACCTCATCTACTCACCGCCAAGCCTTGGCCAAAATGTTGGCCTTCATTACTATTACAGAGGACATCCCTATAGATGAGGCATCCATCTATGCAA
>MNCI01028906.1:0-12898 GCA_015680685.1 Gnetum montanum | reverse complement strand
TTTTATATGCAAAACATTATATGGAAATTGCAATTCCATGCCATCCAAGGTTGATAATTTGTAAGTATCCTCTGACAATTGCTTTGTAATTTGAAAGGGACCAATCCATGTCGGTGTAAACTTATTTGGTTTCTTCATATTCCATAACAGGACAAGGTCTCCTATCTTGAAAGTTCTTTTCAAAGCCTTTCTATCAAACCATCTTTTAACTTGTGAGGTATTCTGTAACAAATTATCCCTTGCTTTATCTACTTCAGCTTCTCTTTTAATAAGTAAAGTCATGAAACTTCTATCTTTATCAGTCTTTTCACTATATCTTTGTACAAATTCAGAAGCTGAGCTTATAATCTTGTTTGTAATTCTTGCTGGAAAACCATAGACTAAGTTATATGGTGATGTCCCAATAGCTTTCTTGAATCTAATTCGATCTAACCATAATGCAGATTGTAGATAATGAATCTAATTTCCTGTATTCCCATCCATCGATTTCTTGATATAAGTGATAAGATTTTTATTGGTNAGCTTTCCTATCAAACCATCTTTTAACTTGAGAAGTATTCTATAATNAAAATAAGAAAATAGATTTTTCTGATGCCCATTTGATAAACTCTTTAGATTTGAAGGCGGGTCCATTTTCTGATACTAACACTTCGGGTAGACCAAATCTACTTAGAATGTGGTCTTCTAGAAACTTAATCACGTCTGATGCTGAACTTCCTCTTAGAGCCTTTGCTTCAGACCATTTAGTGAAATAATCAGTAGCTGTGAGAATAAACTTGTGTCCAGCTCTTGAAGGAGTAATTGTACCAATAAAATCCAAACCCCATTGCTGAAATGGTCTATCTGCAACTACTGGTTTTAAAGGGGCTCTAGCCCTTTTAATCTTGGGCCCATGAACTTGACATTTATAGCATTTTTGAATCTTTGAACTAATGTCTTGATACATGGAAGGCCAGTAATATCCATATCGAAGTATATGTTGCATAGTTGACTTAGGGGATTCATAAAATAGATTCAAATGATCATGAAATTGTTCCAAAATGAAACTAATTTGATCATTATGAACACATTCCAATAAAACTCCCCGAAAATCCTTTCGATATAATATACCATCTTTAACAACAAATCTTCGTGCTCTTTTGAAGAAAGCTCTCTTTTGACTTGCAGTTAAATTATTTGGGATTTTCCTGATAGTAAGAAATTTGAGAATATCATCATACCAATTCTCTTCATGGGTGTCAAGTGTATAAACTTCACTTTCTCTAGTCATTAACTTGGCTAGTCCCATTCCCTTAATTGTCTTGCATATTTCCAATGAAAATCTGAAACTTTGCAACTTTATAAGCCATTTTCCTCTTTTCAATCCAATCTCATTTTGGGATAGAAATCGCTTGACTGCAGGTTCAATTAGCATAATGTGAACTAATGAACTCTCCAAATAATATTTAAAATGTTGAAGTGCTTTGATGACTGCGAAAGCTTGCTTCTCTAAGTCTGAATAATTTAACTCTGAACCTTTCATCTGATACCCAAAGAATCCAATTGGTTCATCTTGACCTTCACTATCTTTTTGAGTAAGAACAGCGGCGATAGAATCATTTGAAGCAAAAGAGTATAACCAAAAATCCTCTTTAAGTCTAGGCTTTACCAAATATGGAGCCTCTTGTATAGCCTTTTTGATTTCTGATAACGCTCTTTCTGACTCTGGTGTTTTCTCTACTTGGACGTCCTTTTTAAGCATATGCATCAAAGGTTTAGTAATTTCAGTAAACCCGGGGATGAACTTTTTCACAAAGTTTATCTTCCCAAAGAAAGATCTAAGAGATTTCTTACTTGTGGGATGCTCAATATTCTGTACTGCTTGAATTCGGGAATTGTCTATGGCAATCCCTTCTTGACATATCACATGGCCTAATAAACTTCCAGATTTAACCCCAAAGATACACTTCTTAGGATTTAATGAAATACCAAACTCACGGCATCTGTCGAAAACTTGCTGAAGATGATCGATATGATCTTCTTTCTTCTTTGAAAATACTGTAATATCATCCAAATAAACCACCACGAATTTGCCTAATAAATCCTTAAATGCTAAATCCATTGCTCTTTGAAAAGTAGCTCCGGCATTTGACAATCCGAATGGCATTCTTTGGTAAGCGAAAGTTCCCCACTTAGTGATAAATGATGTTTTGTATCTATCATTCTTATCTACCACGATTTGATTATAACCTGAGAAACCGTCTAGGAAGGAATATACTTGGCAACCTGAGACTTTAATAAGCATCTCATCAATTCTCGGAAGTGGATACTTATCTTTCTTTGAAGCATCATTTAGATTTCTAAAGTCTACACAGAGTCGTATATCACCATTTTTCTTTCTTACTGGGACAAGGTTAGCAAGCCATGTCGAATATCGTACTGGATATATGATTTGTGCTTGCAACAACTTCTTGATTTCGGCTTCCATAGCTGGTTCAAATGATGGATTAAATTTCCTTTGTTTTTGCTTGACTGTTTTGCAACCTTCCATTAAAGGAATCTTATGTGTCATCACATCTTGCCGAAAAGCTTTAAGATCATCATAAGACCAAGCAAAATTGTCCAAATTATTTCTTAGACATGTTAACAAATCTTGCTTGAAATTTGAATCTCTTTCCTTTGTAACATTTAACATCTTCGGTGCATTGTTTAATCCAAAATTCACTGCCACAAAAGCTTGACTACTTGGGTTTTGTATGTCTTTTCCAGTAAGTAAATTTTTCTTGAACTCATGTTCCAAATCAATCATCCTCTTTGGAATGAAATTAGCTTTTGAATTTGAAGGCATTTCAGATATCACTTGACCCTCAAATTCTTGTTTATTTTTCATAAATCTTAGTACTTGATCATCATCTTCAAATACTTGTAAATGTCTTATATTATCTGGTACTGATGGCTGATGTTCTTCTTCAATCATGACATCTTTGTAACTCTCTAATAATTGCATATCCAATGTTGAAGCTGCCTTTGCCAAATCATCTGCTATAAGATTCTCTGCTCTATTTATATGCTCTATTTGGCAATGTTGAAACTGATCTAACATCTTACAAGCAAGTTGCTTATAAGGTCTTAAGAATGAGCTCTTTACAACACAGTTACCTTTTACTTGTTCACAGACTAATCTTGAGTCTCCTTTTATAGTGATTTCTTTGATCTTTTTATCTAGAGCTATTCTCATACCAATGCATAAAGCTTCATACTCAGCCTTGTTGTTAGTACAAGGAAAAGATAAATGAATTGCCTTGAGAATTTCAGGTGTACCATTCTTGAATATAACTATTCCGACTCCTGCACCTTTTGAATTACATGAACCATCAAAGTATAACTCCCATTTATCTTCTTGCTTTGATTGTTCTTTTTCAGGACTATAACTTTCTTGGAGTGTACAAATTTTGTTTTCAACACCTCCTTTTTCAACCATTTTACTTTTTCCATTTGAAGTAATGTTATCAATCATCAAAGGTTCACTATAGATGTATATTTGATTTGGTTCTCCTTTCCAAGGTAACCACATGTGAGAATAATCTGTTGATATGTAACCTGAGAAATTCTTGCTCCAACTTCTACTCAATAAGAGACTATGTGAATCTGGTATATCTGCCACTTGAATAGTTACTCTACTTCTGATGCGGGGTTCAGAAGCAATTTCCAATAGAACATTTGGTAATTGACCCACAATCTTCACTCTACTTTTATCCACTTGAACAATCTTTTTATTTGATTTTTCAGGAATCAAACCAAGTTTCTTACATATAGACAATGGCATTATAGTAGACGTAGCTCCAGAATCAACCAAACAATTGTGTAAGAATTTATCCTTTAATTTCATTGTCAAAAGGAAAGGAGGAGCTTCCTTATCATATGAAGTCTTTAATTTCTCATCATTGTTAGACACATAACTTAACTCTGATTCTCTAGCTCTCCTTTTACCTTTAATGAACTCTAAAGCCTTTCTTTGCTGATCTCCTATTTGAAGCAACTGATAGAGGCTAATATTGGCTTTGACATGTTTAAGGTCTTCTATCAAATCATATTCTCCATCACCAATGAAGCTTGATCTCTTTATCCATTTATTGAAAGACTGATTTGGAGTGCTTTGCTCCACTTGATTGTCTTTACCTTTATTCTTATCCCTTCTACTTGGCTCAAAAGCTTTTCTCTTAGTAGATGGATCAGTAATAACATTTGGGGGTCTAGAAGTAGTTAGTCTTTCCTTAGATCGAAGACTATATCCATTTTCCTCATTGTTATTACATTCTTCATCTGAAGACATATCTTCTTCAGAACTTGATAGAGAAGAAGTATCACTAGATCCATTGCTAGAAGATTTACTTGCATAATGAACACTAGATAACTCATTATCAGATTCAATATCAAGAAAGTTGGACATAATAAGATCACTTTCATCCTCATCTTCTACTAACTTAGTGTCTTGATGTTTATGCTTTCTATTTTTCCTTTCTTCCTTGATATTAACTCTTGCCAATGCTTTTTCAAGCTTCACTATTTTGTTAGACATATCTCTCATTAATTGTCCTTTTTCAGATCCTACTCTTTCATGTTCTTGCTCTATCTTAACATGAGATGGACCTGGTAAAGCTTTAAATTGAGCAAAATCTTGCATAGGAATCATAACTCTTTCTTCTCTTTTTTGAATTGCAATATTTTCTTCAGGATTCAAGTTCAACTGTTTTTCTAACTGTATAGCTTCACTAAAGTAGTCATTTAGTGTAGTTAAGTTTGGAGTTCTCCTTAACCAAATTGAAATGTTGGGGTTGACAGCCTTAAGGTAAGTTTCCTTAAGCATTTCTTCTGATGGCCTATATTGCCTTTGAAAGAGTCCACAAATTCGTTGAAACTTAATGTTGAAATCTCTAATTGACTCTTTAACTCCTTGCTTAGCTTGTATCAGCCCACAGTATAGTTGTTGTTGATCTAATTGATTACCAAACTGGGCTAAGAAAAGATTCTTCATGTCATCCCAACTTGTAATACTATTACTTGGTAAGTTTGAATACCAAATCTGAGCCATATCCTTTAGATTTGATACAAACAACCTACAAGCTTGATCTTGATGTTGAATATTTGCATGAGCTAAAGCTAACTCAAACATGTGAATATATTCTTCAGCTAAATAAGCTTTTCCAGGAATAAAAGGCTCAGGCAAATATTTGTAAACTACCTTAGGAATATCATTGTAATTTTGAAATCCTAATGGTGTAACTCCTTGCCAAGGATTTGCCATCCTATTCCTTTGAAATGTTGAACTCTTAGACTTTCTAGATCTTCTCTTACGAATTGATAAACCAGAGATAATGGGTGATCTTCTTGATCTTCTAGTTTTCACTCCACTACTTGTTCCCAATTCAAAAACTTTCTTTTGTTCTTCTTCTGATGAAGAATCAGTCTTAGAATCTAGAATATCTTTTGAAACTTTGAAACTTTCCAAACTATGAAATTTCTTGGTCATGAACTGAAAATAGTATCTAATTCTTAAGCCTTACAAATAATTGTTGATGTACTAAAAGTATAAGGCTTATGAACCTAGAGGCTTAATTTTCAGCCCTCCTTCTAGCGCCAAAAGAACTGTTGGCGACCATTTGGGACGCGACCGCCAACGAGTGTCCTCGAACAGGATTTAGGTGCTTGCTGGTCTCTGGCAACACCAAGGCCCAGATACCTCCAAATAGACTTAGTAGTTAATGTGAGTATGTGTGTGTGCTGTTGTGAAAAATGAAATGATTGGGTTGTGTGTAAAACTATAAATGACTTATCTTAAAGAGATTCAGCCAACTTTGCAAAGTACTGTGAGTTGTTGAGAGTTCCTATTTTGTTCAATTGCCTAGTCTATGCGGTCCTTATAATACCTACTTGTAACAAATAAAGTTTTGCAAAAACATTTGAGCACAACTCTGCGAATCTACTTCTAATTTTCCCCAGAGAAAGAGATAGTTCCACAAGAAAACTAGAAATAGAGCGAGATTCAATGGAAATAGAAAGAAGAGAAAAAGAAAGCAGATTTGTGTAAAGATCTCAAATGTTTAAACAAGGTAAAATGATACGAGTAAACACTTCGCAATAAAGCTATCCCAAATTCAATAACTACGAATTGTTCAAACTTCCAAGGCTCAAATAAGCAATTTCTTCAAGACAATCCTACTATGCTACCAAAAAAAATTGCTGTGTAAACTATCACGTACCAGACTCTATTTTGGCTAGATAATGGATGTCAACAATTGCATTCAACAGAACCTTCAAAAGACTTGACAATTTATGATTGAAATACCATGAAGATTCACTTTAAAAATAAAAGAAGCTATTCTGGTCCTATCAAAATACCAAAGATTTTCTGAACCCTCTTGACTATTGAATCGTTCAACGGCTTGACTACATGCAGAGGCTCTCTTACAACAATCTCAATAGTGGTTCTTATACATTGCACAATAATAAAATTCACTACTAAAATGCTCTTAAGGCTTTCAAACACAAGCTCTTCTATGGAAAAATTTTAATATAAACTTTCTATCATGCAACAAGAACAATAAGAGCAATCTAAAAATCCCAAAATTACTTGCCAAGCATGATACTATTTAAACCACTAGCTAAACAATTTAAACAAAATAAAAAACAATAAGCATAACTCACAAGACTATGACAAAGAGGCTGAAAAGTTGTCTTTAGCAAGTCATCGTACGAGTAATCTTCAACAATGTCTTTTTACAAATTCTCTTACAAGATCCAAAGTGAGTTTCGAAGTGGTGAGTGTTCCCAAAAGTGTGATATATCTTTCTTCTAACCCTGAAGCCTTTTTATAGGGTTCAAAAGGTAGTTAGATATTCCAAAATATCTTAGCTAACTTCTCTCCCAAGTAAGGAAGTTATAACTTTCCCAACAAGTTAGGAAGTTGGGAAGTTAGGAGAAAATCATGCTAATATTGGCATGTGTCTTTACATATTTTACAAATATTTCTTTCATAAGTCTTAATTAAAAATTAAAGTCAAGGTCTTCCTACTATAGGAGCTTCATTCAATTGTCATTTTTTTAAGTTTCCAATTGTTAAATATCATTAACCATCGATGCCCTAGTAATTTCATAAACAGGTGGTAATAAGAAGATAATTTAGTGTATACTTTAGTGTAAATGTGGGTGAAGGTGGCTATACGGTCTTTAGAGTCAATAAGGCCGATCTTTGCAATTTAAATAAATCATCTTCATTTGCACTTCCCTACACCTTATTATTATTTATTTATTATTTTTTTGAACCCACGTACTAGTAAATTGTTGTGCGGATAATAAGTAACAGTTGCAAGAATGGTGGGAGTAATCAGCTGGTCGGTCATTCTTCAACTGCTGGTTCATTTCTTTCCTTTCTTGCCTTTGCCCGAAACCCATAGAAATGGACACATGCTTTACTCCATTCCTAGCACCGATTTCAACCAAAACCATATGTGAACTGCCATCGTACAACAATGCCCTACCGCTGCATTCTATAATTTTGCCATGTGGTGTTCAGTTGATCGCGACCTTTCCCAGATGAATGTTCTACTGCAAGGTCTTCTTTCATGGATTGAAGGTGTCATGCCACGTGAATGTCAAGGTTGGATGTGCTCCTTCTCTGCAAAAATCAGAAATTGCATTTTCATGACACAGAGCGCGTAATAGTAAAATTACATCACATCTCACTGTGCCTTTGGTGAATCTGAGGAGGCTCCCTTCTCCACCTCGTCGTGCAGCTACTTCACGGCCTACAAATCATACTTTTACTTTCACCACTTCTGGCCCTGAGTAGTGCACCGTAATATACTACCTCAGTGGCTGATACAGGTCTACCGCCACCACAAAACAAGGCCTTGCCACTGCGTTCTTGGCATTCCCGTTCTTCTTCTTATTGTTCAGACCATGTTTGGGAAGCAGGATAAGAGGGATTTTCGATGGCCAACTGCAACATTCCACTACCTCCGAGCACAATCGACACCTTGGTGGTGTGGCTGTTCCAGTGCGGCACCGTCATGGCTCCCTAAGAAATGTTGGTGATGGAAACCCCAAGGTCAAGGATTTCTAGGGGTTTAAAGTCGTGGTGATCGTCGTAGATGTATTGGCCACTATCGTTGGAGACTTCGGGCTTCTTTTGATGCAGATTGAAGGGCTTCCAGATTTAACGTGACCTTGGTGGAGATGGTGGTTTGACGAGGTCCATGGTCATACCGAATCCTGGCTCTCCCCATTGCTTTCATCCATCTATGTCTTCCAAAATACATGTGCGCCTCCCTTTTTGAATATAGAGGTACCAGTGAGCATCCATCTATTCCTATAATCAAATCCAATCCTTGCCGTCCCTTTTTGAACATAGAGGTACCAGTGAGCATCCATGGTCTACAGAATAAGGAGCATTTGGGACTACATATGAATGCAGCTAGCCTTCACCTTGCCCAACTGTGGTACGATATTGAAGCTTTCTTGAAAAATTAGCACCACAGTGATGCTGCCAACTTTCGACTAGAAGCATTGCAAATGGCGCTCTTTCTTGAACACGAACGGGTTCTCCTCCTTTCTTTCTTTCCTGCTTTAACACTTATGGTTTCTTTGAGAGAACTTATCCCTGTGTTCTCATATCCCTATTTTCTATGACTCGCAAAATCTCATCTGCCGAGAAATCAATGTTCTGGGAAACTTTCACAAAGAAATGACACTGGATTTTGCTTTCCTTTTCTTTATCCTTTTGTTTGTTTTTTTTTACTATAGGTTCATCCATATCAATCCAAATGAAACCTTTGGGATTATGCATATCAATAAGACACAACCATCGTATTTTTCATGTGAATATTTGTTTTGTATTTTATACACAAACGATGGAAGTGTAGCAGAATTAATATCATTCATATTTTGATCATGTTCTCTACCATTGCCTTTTTTCCAATATTTACTTTTTCTGTTCCATGAAATGGCCAAATGTGCCAATAGAAGGCATCTTTGTGAGTGTGGAACATTGGCAAGTTTGTTACATGTGTTCTTGATCTCTTAAAATCTTGAAAAGTGCTCTAAATCTTAAGAAATTGGCCCAAAAGTTTGGATTTTGATCCCATATTTATAGGCCTAGAGTTACCAAATTCAACGCATAAGTGAAGTTCACTCAAAGTTCCTCTAAGTTTTAAATTTGGCAAGTTTAACCCTGAAACTTGCCAAGCATGATATATGTGATAGGTGATGCAGACATTAGTGTTAACATCATCAAGAGTTAGTCAAATTTTCCTATTTTTTCCAAGTTGTAGCTTCAAGCCTTCAAGATTTTTTTTTTACCCATATTGATGTCTAATCATGCTAAGGAGCTTGTGAGGTCAAGAGATAATGTTGACTACAGAGTCTAATGGTCAAGGATGTCAAGGCACTGGTCCCAAAGGTGCTAATGCTAATATTGACATTGGCATTAGTGTTAGCATAAACTAGGAAGTTAGAAAAATTTTCTAACATTTTTCCAACTTGACATCATAATCCTCTAGGATGCCAAAACTGAAGCCAAAATGAGCCATAATGATGTTCTCGAGATCCCATAGACTACGAGAGTGTTGCTAGATGGTGAATGTGAAAACCTTAGAGGAGAATGATATAAGTATTATGATGTTAAGGTCAACATCAATGTTACCTACATAAGATAGAAAATTTTTACCTCTTGACTACTAAGACTACTATTAAACCTACCCAAATTATCATTTGGAGTATCAAAACTAATGTTGACTAGTTGTCAACGAGTATAGGAAGCTAGGATTTGAGTTAAAATGCATGTATGATGTATCATGGAGGTGGCAGATAGCATGTTATTAGTGATTATGCTAACACTAATGCTGATTTTATCATCAATGTTTACCAACACTTAGAAAAATTTTGATCCTTTAAGTCTCAAGATTAAACTACCAAAATGCTGAAATTTGATACTTATGATGTTCAAGGTATCTTAGACAAGTCATTTTTGGATCCATAGGGCCTAATTTGAGGAAAACATTTAGTGTTAATGTAGGCGATGTAAATAAGATGTTCTAGGTTTATAACTAACACATGAGTAGTGGTCCAAGGGTGACGCTAACATGGAATCCATGTTACCTGTAACACTTAGAAAAATTTTGGCTTCTTAACTTTTTTAGGGTTATTGAACTTGAAGCTTATAAGCTAATTTATGAGCTTGAATGGTTCCTAAAGACCTCTAGAAGCTTGAAATGTGTCTTGTGATCCTATCTTTAGATAGTTTGAAATTCAAACTTGGGTGGGATAATGTTAAAACCACACTTAGTCTCAATCATTAGTGAACCAAAAAAGTGGTTATTATAGTTGCTTTCATACCAAAAGTTAGTTTGGTTCTTGACCTTGCAAACCGTAGTCTCCAAAACCTACCTAACCCCTGATTAAAATTGTCAATAATGTTGAGATCAACCACTTAATATCTTACTATTCAAAACATGATGATTCCATTGATGCAAAGCCTTATCATCCCTAATACCCACAATCCCTGTATTACATTCATCCCACCTAGTGCAACTATTTCTAAATCTTCTCTGCCCTCATGTTCCCCTAACCTTGGCAAAGTTGCACATTTGTCTCCCTTGTACTTTGAAGAACCTAATACTAAGAATCATAGTTGTAGGCTGCAAATGATGAAATTTTGGATCTTTGATCATACCATGGGTCCTTTTGGATTTTACCATTTTGTAATACCCACAAATGCTCTCCCTGCTATGGTGTTCTTGGGTGACCAACCTAGTCTTTCTGTTCACCATGATGATCTATCATCCTATGATCACAAGAAGGATTTACAACCAATTAGCTTCTAAAATGATGTATGCTTGAACCCTATGGACTTTTCCTGAATTACCACCCCTTCCATGCATGCATAGAATGCTCAAAAGCCTTACCTCCATGTTTAAACTAGAACCTTTACCATGTATTTGCTAGCTTCCCACAAAGATGTTTGCTGCAAGCCATGTCAATATTGATTACTACGTATAACATTTTTTTTATGTAATGATGCATGTTTAATGTTATTATAAAATATAGACATTTGATGAAAACTTAAGTAACTTCTATTTTAAATAAGTTGTAGGAATGACATCTTAGCTTGTTTAGGCTTGTGTAAAGAGGATCAGATAACAAATATATATAAAAAATATTACTACATCATTATTCTATGAAAGCCACCAAAAGAAAAAAACAAAAAATAAATGGAAAAAAAATCAAATAGAATCTAAAGAGGTTGCAAATAAACAAAGATTTGGCTATTCATATAGGTGGATGATGAAAATGAACTCATGTAGTTGACTCCATTTTGTTTGGACAAGGGTAAGATCATGATGATGATATGATGATGCTAGTATTTTTGAGTTTTATTTTTTGCATGCAAATGTAATCTACTTGCTAGGGACTTCAAATGAATTCACCTAAAGCTAGGTAGTTGAAGCTTTACTTGGATCCTTGTGATCTCATTTTTTAATTTTTCATGTGTTATAGTGTTTTTAAGTTTATCTTAAATTAAAAAAACTTATCTCCCTCCTATAAATTAGACACTTCACTCATAGTGTAAAGAGCTTGAAAGACATCTCAAATTCCTGTACCCATCAGTCCATCATGGGCATTTCATTGAAATACATGATATTGTTGTAAGTCTTGCACCTACTTCCACATTGATAAAACCCTTATTGCTCATTAGTCCATGCCATCGTCATCCCTATCCTATGTCATGGTCGTCCAATGAATTTCATCCTAAGTTTCCAAGTTCCTTAGATCATTAGTGGAGACTTTAATATGATTAAGTTTGTAACTAATAGAATTGGATATCAAAGACCTCACCTCTTTTCATTAGAAAAATTTATATGGGATAATTTTAAATAATTTTTTTAACAAAATATTGACTGTAATTTATACCATAATTTTAATCTTTCTTAGTTACTAAGCTTAAAAAACTTTTAAGAATATGAGTCTATAATTCTCAGCAGATTTGACACATTTTATTTATCTAGTATTTTTAATTGACCTCTACAAGGTATCATAAAAAATTTTTATGATGAATTTTTATCATATCATCATCCCATAAAGATTTGTTTATCTGTTGGCAACATAGCTAAACATGTTTATTCAACTCTATATCACATGAATGCTTCTACTTCTCTTGTAATCAAGGGTGCATGCTTCTTAGATGTCTTTGGAATGCATAACCTAAGCATCTAGGTATAAAAGGTTAGATTGATTGGTAGATGTACATTCTTTGTAGGCTTCGTTTCATGGCTCACTACATAGGATGATAATTTGTTGCTAAGGGTAGATCTGCTATATATAATATTCATCAATCCTTAGTACAATTATTTCATGAGCTTGTCTAAGATCTTTGTAATATTAGTTAGTAAAGTACTTTTACTTCTACAAAAGTTGCCAAGTTTTAGATGTTCATCAAGCTAAGAGCTCTTTTATTAAAAGTTATCTTTCATGGCAAAAAAATCTAAAATGAATACTAAAAAAGNCTTTTATTAAAAGTTATCTTTCATGGCAAAAAAATCTAAAATGAATCTTAAGGAAAATAATCATTCACCTTTTAATAGGAAATTCATAATGGACATGCTTTCCTACATGAGCCAAAGGAAATTACCAAATATATTACTCTTAATTTTCAAAGAATCTTTTCCTTGAAATACTTTGATGAGAATTTCTTCCAAGTAATTGCTTTCCATATTCCTTGCATGATCAAAATTGAATATAACCAGTTATTTCATGCAAATATTTCTCTTGATGAATTAAAGTTTGCTTGTTTTGGCATAGCTAATGGCAAAGTTCCTATTTTTGATTATTATCATGTTAAATTTTTTAATTGTCATTAAGACCT
>MNCI01028897.1:174102-201261 GCA_015680685.1 Gnetum montanum | reverse complement strand
GAAAAATGTTTGAAAAGATTTCATAGTACTTCATTATAATGCACACCAATGAGCAGCAAGGTACCCCCTACACCCAACCATAAGAATCATAAGTGTCCATGCAGGATTTGGTCGAATTCCATGGATGGGACTAGTTGTGGTATCTAGATCATTATGCCTTGATCGCACTTTGCTATCTTCCCACTTGGACTAGTGGTAGCTTTGTTACATATGATTTAGTCTAGAGTGAGGCATATGATTCTTGATGTTGTTTCGGCCTTATGCTACTCCTAATGATAATAAAGAAATCAATTATTTAAACTAATTAACAATAGAAAGTAAAGTTTAAACTAGCCTATGGGTGATGAATGTTCATTCCTAGCTTATCGTACACATCTTGAACCCATGTATCCACTACTAGGATTACTAAGTGCTATGCTATTGGGTGAACTAAGCAATAAGACTACTGGGATTACTAAACGAATACGTGTTTACGCTTAAAATTGGTCATGCTCATTCCACCAACTTATTCATATGCATGGAATTGTAAATATGAACTAAGTACATGAAATATAAATTGCACTAAAAGTAAATTTAATCTAAGTCAAAGTGCTACAATGAATAAGAATCAATCTCAATCTTATTGCTATTCATGAAATGTGTTTAGGTACATTGCCACTCAAATAAGATGTCATACAACTAACTTAGATCTAGATTGTAGGCACTCACTAACTATTTTCTACAATTATGGAATAAAATTACAAGAATTTAGCTACTCTATATATCAAAGAATGCCAATACATGGCGGGAGGATGCATATTTATAGGAGAAAATAAACACTGCATAGACAAGGCCACATCAATGTAATAGACTATGTTGATGAGGCCTAGTTGACACAAGAAACCGTATCTCATCATACCCCCATGATTGAATGAAAACTCGTTCTCAAGTCTTTTACAAAATTGGGAAGGTATGGGATTATTGATTGTTTTTTGACATGACAAAACAAGACAAACCAGACATAACAAAACTAAGTTCTGCATTATAAAATTTTAGTCTAGTGGATATACACAAAATGATAGAGTGACAAAAAGACTAGATAGACAGTAAAGATTACAAAATTTGCAAAGGTCTTCAAGAATCTACTAAAGATTATTCTTCTTGTTGCCACTAATGATGGTAGACTTCCAACATAGATTGTTATGTTCATGCTTCTCTGGTTACATGGAACATTCTTGAAGAATGGATTGAAATTTCTTCTCATCGTTCCATGGATCTAGTAAACAAGTGATGCTTGGGTTACTATCTTGTATGTGCTACAATTTTTCCATGGGCATATCCTTCGTTGTCCCCCTCTTAGCTTCATTTTTGTGCCTAGAAAAAGCCCTTCTTCCTTAAGTCTTTCTTTAGCATCACGTGTAGTCACCAAAGGATCAAAATTAGTTTTGGTAAATTTACTTAATAATTAACCCTTTTTTGATCCCTTAAGTTTTTTTTTAAGCACAAGGTGATGACAACATACTATGCCCAAGGCTATGAGGTAACTAAAATCATCTAGTTGTTCACATTATTTTGTTCAATTACTATTTGTTACCATGATGTTTAAAAATAGGATGTTAGAAAAATTTCAAAATTTTAGAGCCAACGTCCCTAGCCCCCCATGACTAATAAGCATAACTTCGAAAGCACACAACTTTTTAAATAGTTGAAACCAAAGGTCTGATTTAGAAGATGGCCAAGAAATATTGAACTTGAAGGATATTTTAACAAAAATGTAGGAAAAAGGTAAAAAAGTAATTGAAAGTGATGAGAAGAAGTTCCAAAAGTATGCATAAATTTAGAGAATTTGTCATTGATGTTCTAAAATATGTGAAGGTTAGTTCAAAGCCATGATCAACAAAAGTTATGCAAATGGGTCTTTCCCAAAGCAGGCTCCTACCATAATGCCCTTGCATAACCACTACTATAGATGTCTGTGGGCATCCAAGAAGTTAAATGTAGACCATGTCTTCATTCCAAACAACACACAACCATCATGGTTGGGATGTTGTACTATACTACACAAAACCAAAGGCTCATAATTGCATGTAGCAGTGAGGTGAATAATGGGATGAAAAGCGAATGTAGAGATAGGGATGCAAAGCACTTGACCATGTTCACAATAGGTTCTTGTGAAAAATGTGATTAAAATGATTAGCATACCTATTCATCCAAGTTCAGATCATGTTCATACCATGAATAGTAACCTCTCATTGATGTATTGTCTCTTGCCTAGCAGCATGAGTTCACAACCACTACAAAGAACAATCATCACTCCAAAAAGAGAAGAAAAGAGAAGAAGGAAGGAAGGGCTTTACTTAGAGGGGTGCCTTTAGGCATGGGTAACATGTTTTTCTAGCCCCATTACTAGTGCTTGTAGCCCATTATTATGTCTAAGGGGTGTGCTTTGAATTCTCATTATCATTGTTTTTCCTCTCTTTTGTTTTTTTGTTTTGTCTTTTTGTTTTTTTTTTTCATTTTTTTTCTTTTTTCTAATTTTTGAATGGAAATCACACCATGCAAAGATAGAGCTTCCTTTTTATTGGTTGATGGAGGAGTAATGATTCATTCCACTAGGAGTCATAAACCACATGAAGAAAGTCAAGAAGAGAACCCAACAAATCCCTTTGAGATCACACCCTTACCATTCCCACTTGGTCATTCCCTCTTTCTTCAAGGTACAATGATTATTGATTAATTTTAGTTTTATGGGGGAATGTCGGACCCCGAAAAGAAGTTCTATTGATATTAACAGTGTATCAATTACAATAATCTGAACAAGTCATAGGGTTAAGGGGAAGGGAGAAGCTGAGAGCACTATGCAAGAAACTCAAGACCAGCCTTATAAATAAACAAGTGTTAAAGGGAGGAAGCCCAAATTGGGGAGCCTTATAAATAAACAAGTGTTAAAGGAAGGAAGCCCAAATTGGGGCACCACCAAACGACCACCCATGCTAACTTGTTATAAGATAGATAAGGAATAAAAAAGAACTCTCAATTAAGGATAGAGAGAGTTCCAATGGTGATTCCTCACAACAGAAATGGAAAGCTTCCTGGCAGAGATTACTAATGATGAGTGTTACTGGAATGCACAAGTCTTTCCCACTGCTGCAAGAGATAAACCAACTGATGTCTATCTAGATTGAACTTGGATGCTTGAGATGTGAGTTGGAAATGAATGAGGTGAAAAATCTGTAGCTTCTCCAACCAGGTGAGTAAACATTTATTAGAATAATCAATTCTTTGAAATATAACATTGCATCTTCACTTCCAAATATAATATAAATTAGTAGGCCTAATAACTTTCCATAGAAACTTGAGATTAGCAGAAGTAATGTTTAAAAAGCTAAAGATAACATCCTCTTGAGATAGCTCGTATGAAGGAAAAACTATGGAAGCCCACTTCCACACATGCTGAGCAAAGGGACAAAGCCAAAACACATGGACAAAGTCATCTTGTCCACCACAGAGAGGGAAATTGGGATTGGGAATTCCTAGATATTTTAACCTTTTACTAATAGGTAGACCATGGTGGAGGAGACACCAGAAGAACTGTTTAATTTTGGGGAGGGTCGGAAGGTTCAAAACATTTTGGAAGATAGGGATCCAAAATGATACTGACTCATGTTTGTGCCAATGCTTATTGCAGCGTTGAATGACCTCGAATGGGTCGTGCATAAGATGAAAGGGGATAGATGGGCGGTAGGGTAAGAGTTTAACCCGATTAAGCCATTGAAGGCCTTGAAAAAGGTTTTGCACTGTAAGATCAATGTGCCAATGGTTGTGAAGAAAGGAGTAAATCTAGACTAGGCAATGGTTCATTGCATATGACTCCCCATACAAATTGCTAAACTCAACCTTTGAAATCCAACGGCTAGCCAACCTAAGACAAGTTAAGGAGATGACACCTTTCTGGTACCATGAGGTAGCCACCTTAGCCATTGTAATGGCAAGGGGAGCGGGCGATAGAGGTAACCACCATAGACACAATCTAGAAAGGATAGTAGGGTTGATCTTAACATTAGTCCAGTTGATGTAACTGTGTAGAATTTTCCAGGCCCTCCAAATGCTTTTCAAAACATGAGAACCCAGAAGAATGATAGTGTTGGGGGAAAGGATCCAATTGACAAAATGGATGCCTTTCCATAAGGGCTTGTTTTTAGGAAATGCTTGATGAAGCCTTAATTGGAGGAGGGTCCCAATGATGTCTGAGGCATCCAAATGTTGAACTAACCACTTAGCAACCAGGGTAATTCCCTATTTATATGAGTCCAAAAGACCTAAGCCACCTTTATTCTTGGGGAGAGTAACAATATTCCAAGAGACTCGATGAAATCCTTTATGAGAATCTTTGGAGGACCACATAAAGTCATGAAATAATCATTCAAGCTTCTAGTAGGCAGCTTGGGAGGGGGTCCAACATGAAGAGTAATACACATGGGTGGATGCACATATGGACTTACAAACAAGGTATTTACCTACAAGTGTGAGGGGTTTAGTCTTCCATTTATCAAGTTTCTTTTGAATCTGAAAAATGACCTGCTCCCAGAGAGTAGAGGTTGAACCTCTAAAACGAAAAGGAATCCCCAAAATCTTAACGATGTCTTGATCCTATAGCTGCTTCCAGTTATAGTTGGTCACATGGTTGTAATTGCCCGAAAAGCTATAAACAGAGGATTTATTTCAATTTATAGTGGAACCTGAGAGTGTACAATATTGCTCCACCCTTGATAAGAGGCGGTGCAAATTGGAAGCTATGTTTTGAACTAGAAAGAAAGAGTCGTCGGTGAAGTGCATATTGAGGAGCTGTTGTTGAGAGGAAGATAGGAAAACCCCAGTGAGAACTTTCATTTGAATGTCCACATTAATCTGATGACAAAGAAAGTCTGCAGTGATGATAAAGAGATAAGGGGAAAGGGGACAACCTTGTCGCACTGACCTATGTATTGGAAATGGAGAGGTAATGTCAAAGGAAGTGGCTATTCTTGCGGTAGCATTCAAGAATAAGCATTTCACCATATCTAGGAACTTAGGTCCAAAACCAAGTTCAGTCATGTTCTACAAGATAAAATCCCATTTTATGTTGTCATAAGCCTTGGCATAATCAAGTTTCACTAGAAGAATATCTTTTCCATCATCCTCAGCCCACTTGAGACCTTCCCATGCTGCTACCACATTGTCTAAAATATATCTACTAGGAACAAATCCTGTTTGTTGGGGAGATATGATCTGGCCAAGAATTTTTTTCAATCGTAAGGCTAGGCACTTAGCCCAAATTTTATACACTACATTGAGGAGAGTTATGGGACGTCAATTGGAGATATCGGCAAGATCCCCAGACTTGGGGAGGAGATGAATTACCCCTTGATTTAGATTAGGCTCGAGGGAACCAGTTAAGATAGCCTTGTTAATGACCTACAGAAGATCATTCCCCAACAAATCCCAATGAGTTTGAAAAAATTCTACAGGGAAACCATCATAACCAGGAGACTTTCCCCGACTTAACTTAGAACAGGCCACCTGTAGCTCCACCAGAGTGATATCAGCGTCAAGACTTTGAAGCATAGTGGAGTTGATAAGACGAGGATAATTGGGGGTGGTAGCCTTGAAAGAAGAGATGTCCATTGGGGTTGCTGTAAAAATGGTTTCATAGTGATTCTTTAGAGAAGAGAGGATACGGTTGTGGTTAATAATTGTGGTGCCATCACTAGAGATTTTGTCTATAGAATGTGAAGGGGAAGCAAAATTGAGATACTTGAAAAATTCTTTACAGTGTTCATCTTTTATGTTTAACTAAGTGAGTCGACTTTTAGTTAGGGCACTTTGTGCTCAGTACAAATCCCAATGTTGAAAGGCTAATCTTACTCTAGCTAGCTTCTCATGAACTAGAGGATTGAAGGGATCTTGAGCTAGTCTATTAGTGAGATGTTCAATAGTGAGGTGAATTTTGTTGTATTCTTGTCTAGCCCGAGTAGCCACTGCCTTACCATACGAATGAGCAAAGTTCCGCACTGAACATGACACCCGATGCCACCAGTTAATCCAACCCACCTGAGTTAGGGGCCTAGGTTCAGCATTCCAAAGGTTGGATAGAAGAAGTTGGGTTGCAGGAGAAGAAAAATAATTGTTGTGAAGTTGGAAAAGATGGAATTTTCATTGGTGAGGGCTACCATGAATCTTGATGGAGATGGAGATAGGAAGATGGTCTGATAAGGTGGCATGGTGATGAACCGTAGTAGTGGACAAGGCTTGCTAGAAGGAAAGGATGGAGAAATAGAACCTATCTAACCTACTACAGATGCGGGCCTGCCCAAGACGGAGATTTCTCTATGTAAGTTTGTGAAGGGGAATGCCCGCAGAGGTGTCTACCCCATCAGAAAGGTAAAACCTTTTCTTGAAGGTAGACCAACTTTGAAACTCAAGATTGGGCAGTTGAAAAAACACCCCTCCAAGCTTATCTTGAGGGAATTCAACCATATTAAAATCTCCTCTAAAGATCCAAGGCACTGGGGAAGAGAATTTGCATGTTCTTACCAAAAGAGAGCTCGTTCTACGGAGTCATTTGGGGCATAAATCGAGCAAATACCGAATGGGCCATGGGAGGAAGAGAAGGTGGCACAGGAAACTCTATGCCCAAATTTAGAACCACTTTGAAGGATTTTAGTTTTCCTGTAGGGCGAAAGGAGAATGGCCGCACCTCCTTTCCCACTTGCATGGGATGTTGCTAGGATTGAAGAGTGAGGAAGACACCAATGGGCAGAAAAGGATAAAAGGTCAACTGACATCTTAGTTTCTTGAAGGATAATGAAATCAAAGGCTATATTAAGACTAGAAATAAAGTTTCCTGCTTGCTTCCATCAAAGCCTATCAGTAAGGCCTCAAACATTCTAGGAAAGGAGGTTCATGGAGAAACCAGGGGTAGTTTGGATGAGAGGTCAATGGAAGGTTCGGAAGTGAAAGTATCAAATTCCATTGTTTCTGATAGGAGGGAAAAGGAGTTGTTGGTGGAGATAGGGGCCATGGAAGTGTTTAGTGGAGAGGAGCTTGAGGGAGGAGTAGAACTAGAGGAAGCTTTGACTCGTTTCCTTCCACTGCTCACCACGAACTCATCCACTGAGATTGAGTCCTTGACTACCTTATAGGGGATGACAAGGGTGGAGGTGTGAATACTTGATTGATGTTTTTGTGGCTTGGAGAGGCTAGAATGAGAGTTGAATTGTGGAGCTATTGAAGAAGAGTTAAATTTAAAAGATACTAAGGGTGGGCTTAATGGTGTGACTGGAGAATGGGTTTTCTGAGATGCTACAGGTTGTTTTTTCCTGGATAGGATGGGGCACTTTGATATATGATGCTCAGCCCTATGACAATAGCTGCACAAGTTTGGGAGGTCAAAATAGTCCACTTTTTGGGTGAAGAGTTTTCTACTAGCAGCAAGGGTTAATGAGGTCTTCCGAAGAGTGATGTCTAGTTCAATACAATAATGGCAAATTTGAGTTCCATTAATCACCGTACAATGCTCAGAAATAATAGGACCCACAGTGCTCACAATATCCTTCTCCACAGATGACAAAATAAGTGGAAGATTGGGAAATTCCACGTAATAGGGAATTATATTAAAAACTAGGTCGTTAACATTAAAGTCAAATCTCCAAGCATGTGCTATTAAAGTTACATTCCGTGTTGGAAAACTTTTTAAAGAGAGAGCCTTCTCAACCTGAGAGGCATTAGATAGTTCTACTAAAATAAAATTTCAAGCATAGTAACAAGCATGAGAAACCTGGATGCCCTGGGGCTAAAGGAGATTTTGAATTTGAATGTTTATGCTTGGGGACCTTGGTAAGAACCTCATAATTTGAAAAAAAATAAAACAAGTTACGAAATCTTTAGAAACTACGTCAAAAATATCATGAGGTAAAAGGAAATCAATTGGAGGTAAAGTAGAAGAACTTCCCTAAGGAAGAGTAGTAGAACATGATGAATCCACCATTGTGCCACACCTACCCACGAAACAAACCCAACGTCCTCTACACAGCTGCAACACAAATACACTTAACCACAGCCCCAAAAAAATTTTCTGGATCTTGAGTTGGAACAGGTTTGTCTCTACATGCAGATCTGGAACAAGTCTGTCCCTGTGTGCAGATCCTAAAATGTTATTGTAGATTGTGGAATTTTAGCAGATCCTGGGTCTATTTTTATAGATCTAGTTAAAGATCGGTGTTCGGCGTTCTGTTTGGTTTTGGTCATGATCTCTCATAGGGTTTCTTGGATCACGGACGTGGTTCTGGCTGCGGATCTACGGCTTTCTCCGGTCGTAGCCATGGATCTGCCAGTGGTCATGGTTTGATAGGCGGGCACAGTTTTGCAAGTCATGGTGGTTTAGTAGGTATGGGCCCTCTTGACCCCAAAACAGCCCGCGACCACCCCATCCACTTGCTACAGTTTTCGATAATTATTGTAGGAATCTAGTGCAGAAAAATGCCCCCAAAGTCATTAGAATGTAGCAAAACAAGTTCGAACTATGCCATTGAAGACATTAGATGCGGCCAACTTGGACTGGCCTCAGCTAATGACCACGGCTGCAGCTACGTCTAGGTTTGCGTTCAGGCTCTGCGTCTATGTGTGACAACATAGAAGAGCACTGTAGACTAGCAGTTAGTGATGAGGTAAAAGGGGGTGTCATACTAATTTTAGTTTTATGAAATAAGAACCAAATTGTTTTCATGAAAAAAACCTTTTATTCAGAGAACTGGAGGGATGGATGAGGTGGTCTCATTGCTTTACATAATAACTTATCCAATCATCTTGATAGCATAAAACAAAAACCCAACACCTAGCATTGACTTCTACATCATGAATTGGCAATATTATTAACAAAAATATAAAAAACATTCGTAAAAAATAAGAAAAATGACTCAAGAAAAAAGAAAAATATAAAGAAAATAAAAATATAAAGAAATAGAAAATAAATTAAGAATAAAAAAATTTTAGAAGAAATAGGAAAATAATAAAAAATTGTAAAAATAAAAAGGTGAAAAAAATTTATTACTTCATGAACCAGGATGGAGCATCTCCCAATGACTAATCTTATGGTTGCATATTTGGGAGATGGACTACACAATTCCCTAGTTATACACCATTTGTTTTCCATCTACCACTATTACTGATTTAATTAATCATGTGGTAGGACATCTAACATTGGTGATAGTCTTGTTTAGATCATTTGGAGATGTATCTTTTTATGGACTTGAAGGTATTTTCATTTTTGGAGATCCAAATGTATTTGCTTCTTCTTCTTGATTTTCTATTTTAATCCCTGGGTCTTTGCGTTTAATATCCTGTTTCGATGTATAATTAGAGTGTAAAATACATGCGTCTAAGTCCTCTACTTGGTCCATTTTCTTAAGTTTAAAATTAATAATCAGATCAATTACCTTCATGCATTTTTGAAAAAATTTTATTTTCTCATTTTTAGACCACTGGATATGTTCTAGTTTATTGGCTACTACATAGATTGGATTTTACTCATACACTTGCTCCTAAAATTTATGGTAGGTCGGTATAGGGTTTCTGTTAATATTTTGAACTTCTAGCTCACGACTACATCCTTTACTATTAGTGGTGATGTGTGGATTCTTTTGTCTCTCCATAGTGATAGGTTCATCATTTTGTTATGTGTTGGAGCAATGATGGATGTTCGCCTTTACATAGGATTAGAAGACATTGGTTGTGAAAGGAAGGGTGTTGCACTTGATTGGCATTGCACTAGTTTGGATGAGTTAGTAGGTCCACAAGTGTTGTTCTTATGTGTGGGAACCATCCTAAAGAAGGGACATTTCTAATATTGTGGTGAAGATCTATTGGCAATATCATTTCTATGTATGTTCGTAGCATAAGTGGCATTCTCTCATTGATGTCATGATGCTAAACCTTTCTATGTTGTTGGTGGTGACATATGGTGGAAAAAAGTATGAGAATATTGAGGATATGATGAAGGATGAGAGGTGTGAGGTGGTGATCCTTCAAAAGATGTCATGCTATGATGATATTCAAGAGAGTGGTAGTAGCAATTTCAAGTAAAGGATGTAGAACTAGTTGGAGAAATAGGTTGTTGAACATAATATCCATATGGATTTGGTTGACAATAAGGGTTAGGTTGATGATTTTCTCCCCCACAACTATGGGTTTTGCCACTATGGTTGATAGTAATTTTGAGGTTGATAAGAATTCCCACTAGAATAGTATAGTTGGTTGTAGGATTCTCTATAATTACCTGGTGAGAAAAGTAATTTCCTAGGCATTTGGTTTTGTATGAACTTGGGATACAATGCAAAAGCCCAATACTCATGTAGATGTAACATGATCAGGCAATAGTCCCTCAGATGATCATATATGTAGATGTCACATCCATCATCTTCTTCAGTGGTTGAGTTGATAGCCTCTTCTTCTAAAAATATGTTCCCTTTTTACTGATTAGTGTTCTTACTTGTCTCTTGGTTCTTTTTGTTTATTGTAATTGCCTAATTCATTTTATGTTACCTTCTCCTCTAGAGTTTCGATGAAAGTTGTAGCCTTTTCATTTATCCACTTTGACATCCTATCTAGCCTTGCCTGGAGTTCATCAAGAGATTGTTGTAGTGGCAAGGTTTGTTGTGAAATCACCTCATTGAGAGCTGTCTCTTTTTCCTTATCATAGATATGGACCCTCTTCTTTTGAAGAGTTGGGTCCCAGTGATATTTCTCAACATTCTCTTATTTACATATTTCTTCTTCTTCTTTTGCCACCTGCTTGATTAGCCTTTGTATTAGATGGGCTTTTAGTTTGTATAATCAATCTTGAGCATACATCCCATGGGTCTCCCTTATTTCATTATGAAGCCCATCTCTAATGTGAAAAAGGTGCTCTTTTTGAGAGAAATCATGGCTAGGACATCTATGTAGTAGTGAATAGTATCTATCCAAGGCCACATCCAAGGATTCATATTGTTCTTATTTTCATCCTTCGATTTATTTCCTTAGATTGGATACCCTTGCATAGGTTTGGTATTTTTTGTTAAAAAGTTCTAGCATTATGAACTATTGTTAGATGAAACTTGGCTTTAATGATCTATACTAGCTTTCAGCTTCATCTATTAGTGTCCTAGGGAAGAGATTAAGCTTTTATCACTTATTTATGATATTTTGCAAGGCAAAGGCATCATGAAAGGCTTGTAAGTGATGTTGTGGATTAGAATCATAGCCTCCCATAAATTTAGGGGTATTATTCATATCAAGTCTTTTTATATTACTTTCCATGTGATGCTTGTGGGTTATCTTAACTACCACTGTGATTTGCAACAGGCTCTTAGTGGCCAACAAGGGTTCATCATTATTAGACATGGTGTGGTGAAAATTGCTATTTATATTTGCTTGATTATGATGGTTTTGGCTATGTTCATGTTGACGTCTTTGATTCTTTCCATGGTTTTTATTTCTGCCCTTATTTTGACCCCATAGTAGAGCTTTGTCTTTATACCTATGTTCATCTTCGTTAGAACTAGATGTTGAAGAGGAAGAGAACAATGAGAAACTAGGAGAGTCACCATGGCTTTTAGAGTGTTTCCCATGGTCCCTTAATTTATCTTTTCTAGGTTTTGAGGAGGTCCTAGGCCTTGAGAACTCCCATGGTCTAGGACATACTTCATCTCCTCTAGGATTGTTTGCCTTAGGTGAATCTAGTTGTTGAGTGTAGTTAAGATGGTCATGAACATATGTAATCCTTGCATGAGGTTGGTTACTCCGGTTGTCTTCAGTATATATCTGATTCATTTTCCAATGGATATTCTCTTCATATGTGCATTATCACTTCCTTATGAAAGAGACATTGTTGTTGGTGTATGATGTGTGAAACTTAGTATTTTCTCAAAGATAGTTCATGAATGCATTTACAATGATTGTGTATGATATAACTAATCCAGATAACTAGCATCATCCTTGGCAATGGCACTATTGATGAGCAATGAGGTACCCCCTACACCCAACTATACAAATCACAAGCGTTCATACACAATCTGGTCAAATTCCATTGATGGGACGAGTTGTGGCATCTAGATTGTTATGCCTTGATCGTAGTTCATTGTCTTCCCACTTGGACTAGTGGTAGCTTTGTCATATATGGTTTAGTCCAGAGTGAGGCATATGATTCTTAATATTATTTTGGCCTTATGCTACCCATAATGATAATAAAGAAATCAATTATTTAAACTAATTAACAATGGAAAGTAAAGTATAAACTAGCCTATGGATAATCAGTGTTAATTCCCAGCTTACTGTACACATCATGAACCCATGTATCTACTACTAGGATTACCAAGTGCTATGCTACTAGGTGAACCAAGTAATAACACTATTGAGATTACCAAGCAAATACATGTTTACACTTGAAATTGGTTGTGCTCATTCCACCAGTTCATTAACATGCATGGAGATGTAAATATTAACTAAATACATGGAATATAAATTACATTAAAAGTAAATTTAATCTAAGTCAAAGTTCTAAAATGAATAAGAATCAATTTCAATCTTATTGTTGTTCATGAAATATGTCCAAGTACATTTCCATTCGAATAAGACGTCACACAACCAACTCAGATCCACACTATGGGCACTCATTGACTATTCTCTAAGATTATGGAATAAAATTGTAAGAGTTAAACTACTCTATTGATTAAAGAATGTAAATACATGGTAGGAGAATGCATAATTATAGGAAAAAATAGACACTGCATTGATGGGGTCACATCAATGTAATAGACTGCATCAAAGGGGCCTAGCCTAGTTGATGGGGCCCAATCGATGCAACAAATTGTATCTCATCATACATCCTCAAAGCTCAAGTGATAATGAAAGGAATATAAGGAAACTCAAATGCATCTTTAAATATGGAAGAATGTTGAAATTTTAAAGGGTAAGATAAAAGATTGTATGTAAAACAGTAGAATGTAAATTAGAGGAAGAAATTAGTATTATAGTGTAAGTACACTTAAAGATCTAAGAAGTAGAATAGGTAGATCATAAAATTAAACTATGTAGATTGTGCTTGGTGGTAAAAGTAAATTTGAATATCATATCTTAAATGCCTTGTTATAGGGCCTTTTAAAATCCAAAGAGAATAGGTAAAGGTATTTTGAATGAATTTTTTCTAGCTTATTGAATTAACCTTTAAAGTCTTTATTCAAGAGAATTTTCTTTGTTAGATTATTGAAATTATAAAACTACTTTATTTTGCTAAATACATCCCAAATGCATCTTCACATTTATCAAGGAATTTTGTTAAGTAAAATGTATAATGATATAAATGATTTGCTAAATAGTTACATTGATTAAATTTTTAATATCATACCTAGAATTTCATAATTCACCTAATTGATCCATTTTGCATTAATAAAAGTCTACAAGGTATAAACTGCAATGAAACTATGAAAGTAGTAGACAATAAATTAATGGCATTGGGAAGTGGTGGCTAATTTCTCTTATGGATTATGTCATTATTATTTGTAGGGAAACACATGGTTGGTAGTAGAACTCTAATCTACATAGTAGGTAGATGTGGATTACTAAACAAAAGGTTCTCACCACATAGTGACTCCATTACTACTATACTTATAATCCACACAACAAGATAGATATGGCTCACTAAACAAAAGGGTCTCACCATAAAACTACTCTATTGCTACGATAATTGTAACCCATGCATTAAAGCCCTAAATATATTTTTTTTCCTATGTGCTAAAGCAATGTATTTTCTTGATGTAAGGTATATTTTAAATGCACAATAAACAAGAATATGTTCAAATTCACAAAAAAATATGTAGCAAGAATGTAAAAAAAAATTCAATTTTTTTAAAAATACATAATGCTTGCATCTTTATTATTGTGTAAAAGCAATGAAGGTCTAAATTTTCTCTCTTCCAATGTTATGGTTTCTATCTGTGAACTTGCTTTAAGAAATTATTCAATAGTAGCAAATATTTTAGTAACTTAGAGTTTGCAATTCAATTACGATATCCATGTTTAAGATGATCAAGATGAATAATGAAACCTTTTTTTTTCTATTAGAAATATTATTGGTTTTTTATGAGAGGTGATGAAGCATCATGGTTGGCCATGTCAACAGGATGCTGTTGATGTGATCCCATTAACAAGATGTTGTACTTATCAATGGAGTGTCCTATTTCACCTATAAATATTCACTTACCAATCACATTTATTGCATAAGTATCATAGTTGTAGCAAAACTCTAGTAGTTTTTCTGCTTGAAAGTTAGAATATTTTTTAAGTCCCCATAGTAGGAGTCATAAGGTGTATAGATATTTATTCGAGCATTGTTGTACCTTAGGATTGTAGTGTGTGTGGTAATGGAGATGAGCTTTCTAATAAACCTTGTGGCATTTTGAAATATATTAATTATTTCCTTTATGCATTTAATATTTTAATTAATTTCCTTTAATGCTTTAATTAATTAAAATAATTAAATTAAGCTAAATTAAGCTAGATTAAGATAGATTAAATAGCAATTAATTAAGCACATAAGTATGACCACTTCGAGCATATGCTTGACACTTAGTAATCCTAGTAATGCTCAATGTTTGGTAACCTAGTAGTGTTAAACGTGTTGAGGATGTGTATGACAAGTGGGAAGAGATGCTTATGTTAGGATTAGTTAAATGTTAGTTGGTTAGAGTAAATTATCAATTAAATATATAATTATTTATTGTTTATTCTTAGGTAACTTAACCATACCTTTGTAGTTCACAAGTGTAATTGGGAAGACAACAATTGTGATAGTTAGTTTCAGCTTTTAGAGACCAATGTACTTAAAAGGTTATAAGTCCAAGGAACTTGACCAAATTTCATGTGAACACTTAGTGATTTATGTGGTTAGGTGTAGGGTCTACTCACCACTCATCATTAGTGTCATTGTTAGGGACTTACAATTTGATATGTGCACTATATAGGACTTAGTAAAAATTATTTAAGATCGTTGGAATGATCCTAAAGTTGCAATCATTTGAAAAATAAAAATAATAATCATAATTAAAGAACACTAAATTTTTCTATTAATCCAAAACATTTTCTTCTCATAGGCATGATGAATCAAAACTTCCAGTGCCCTAAGAATTCAAAGTGGTGTACACTCATCCAGATGAGTTTGTACTTGATTTCACCTTCACTCTGCATCAAGATGAATAGTTGCAATGGAGAGACATGGAGGGAAATGTTGTGCTACCACCTAACTGATTTATTCCTAGGATATTGCTCCAAAATCTTAAAAGGTTGGACATCCAGGATCTTGATGAAGAACACATTGTGCAAGATCATGACTATTAGGACTACCATCCCATGGAAGCACAATGCAAAAGAGATCAATGCCAAGAAAATTGTCATGAAGATATGAAGGGGAAATGATTCACTAACCTCTTATTCCTGCTAAACCAAAAAGACAATGAGTATCCTTTCTCTAGGGGTCCTCAACATGAATATTCTCCATCCCTTGACTTCAGTGAAGGAGGCTTGAACCTAAATCTATAGTCCACTATCAAAAATCTTGATTCAAGTAAAAGTGGGAGTCAAGGTAGGGGCTAGAGTAAGCATCATGATGATGAAAAACCTAATGATCATGGCCATGATAAGTGGAAAGGAGGTGGTAGACACCATGGTGCTGGTAGTCCTCCTCCCTCTTCATCCTCTTCATTTGCATCTTCTTCTTCTTCATTTGCATCTTCTTCTTCCTCCTTTGAATCTAATTAAAACTGTAAAGGATGAAACTGTGAGGGAGGTGAACAATGGGATAATGATTGTAGACCTCGCCATAAATGAAGGGGTAGTAAAGGACATCATAGGCATCATCAAAATCATGATGATGACNGTAGTAAAGGACATCATAGGCATCATCAAAATCATGATGATGATGAAACTTTACTTACAACTCGAAGGATGCTACACATTGTAGAGAAAGTCAAAATTTCAACCAAACATGTGAAAAATAGCAGAATCAAGAGGTTGGATATGAACAGTATCCCCAAATTTGAGGGGGGATATAACTCAAATCCATAGATTCATTTTCAAGTCTTTCATGATGCTTATGCATTGTATAACATTGTAAATGATTGGCAAAAATATAAGTTTTTTCCCAGGACACTCACAAAAGAAGCAAAAAGTTGGTACCAGTTCGTAGAGTCAGAATCAATGTGTAAATGAAGTACGATGTCATAGCTATTCAATGAGAAATATTAGATATATTCCAGAGTGCCTAATTTGATAAAGCAAATCCAAGGCTAGTGACAAGAAACACATGGATCCTTGGATGTAGCCATGGGTATGTATTATTCCCTTTTTCACAGATGTCCTAGCTACGATTATTCTTAATGGGAACAACTTTGCCATATCATAGATGGGCTCTGATTAGAAATGAAAACAACCCTTAGGATCTATGACCAAAGGAAACTATCAGAAGTAAGGGTACATGATATCCAATGGCTCATTGAGCAGGTTGCAAAAGAAGGAGAGTTGAGGAAATGGGAAAAGTGCTAAAAAATATAACTAGGATCCTTCCATTAAAAAAAGGAAGGTTTGATTCTATAACAGTGAGGAGGAGGCACTAGTTGATGAAGTGGTATAGTGAAAAACCTTATCGATTCAAAAATCTATTTTTAAAATTTTTGCTAAGGTGGAAAAAATGTAGGAATATTTGGATGAAAAATTCCAAACTACTTTTAAAGTTGCATATAAATCCAAAGAGTAAGGTAGTAATCGTGATCATCAAAGAAAGAAGGAAGCTAAAGATGCCTACCAAAGGTGTAAGGGAAAATTTTTTGTAGTAGAAGAGGTTATGGAGTTATAATTAGATAATGATGGTTGGTGTCACATATATATTTATGAACATTTTAAGGGATGATACCTTGTTGTGTCACACTTGTAGGAATTTTGGATGTACACCCTAAATCCTAGGCTAGTAAGAAGGTAAGCACCAAGAAGATCACCTTATCCTCAAGGAAATTTGAGGTAATTCCACCAACAACAAGATTTTTATCTAAGTGGAGCTCCATCGCAACCATATAAATAGTACTAGTAGTGGTAACACCCATAGTCATGGTGAATGCCACCACCAAGGCAGCAGTACCCTTACAAGTAAATAGATCCATTTGGGTACTATGTTTGGCAACCCATGTCTTTGTGTGACTCTTCTAGTTATGCTTCTTTTTAGTATCACTAGTACCCTTTGGGGTACTATAGAGCTCATTCTCCATCTCCCAAAGGGAAGCCCCCATTTCATGAGTAGCCTCCTCATCCTTTTGCACATGTTCCTCCATCCTTAATCCAATTACTGCTTACTCCATCCATGCAGGGCAAGATTCTTCTGTAGTCGATAACCTAATGCTACTAGGGCCGTTAACTTACAATTGGTTCCTCTACTGAGTGGTTGAAAACCTAGCTATAAAAAAGATCATTCTTCTAAACTAAGAACCCTACAAAGCCCTCATCAACTCATGCAACTAGTCACCCTATGTCTCCTTCATTATCTACATATATTTTCTTTAAGAAACCTTCAAGTCAAATGCCTCCCAAGATCCACACTAGCATGTTAACCCATGCTGTATTCGATTAGATCAAGACTAGCAACCTTCCTAGGAAAAGAGATGATCCTAGAGGTCCCCTCATCTACTTGTAGATGGCTAGAAATGAGCCATGCAAGGCTCTTCTTGATTTAGGTTTTGCTATTAATTTGAGTTCTCACAAAATGTATAAACCTTGGAACCTACCTCATTTCAAGAAGAGCAACATTCATCTAGAATTGGTAGATCAATCTATCACTGTTCCCTTGGGATTAGTGGAGGACATTGTAACCACTATTTGTGGGTGGTCCTATTATACTAATTTTCTAGTAATCAAGGTTCATAACTTCAAAGGGGACATCTCAATCATTATGGAAAGGGCTTGGTTGAGCGCTATTGATGCATGAATGGGCATCAAAGATCTTTCCCTGGAAATTTCCAAGGAAAATGCATTTGGAAAGATCAGAAAAAAGAGAGTTCTATGCATCACATACAACGATACAGGGTGCAACTATGTGTATAATTTATGGTCAATCAAAAAAACATCAATCAAAGAATGTAGACAATGTGTAGATGAATCTAGAATCGAAAAGTTGCTATATGTAGCAACCACAAAACAAGAGGGCACACAATGGTTGATAATTGATCTTGAAACTAGTAGACTTTGCATGGAACCAACTAAGAGCTTAAGTTGTACCTATATTGAAGGCATGGATGAATTGGAGCAAGTTCATTGCCAACTCTTCAATGATGAATCTAATGATATTTATTGGAGAGAGTTGAGAATCCATGAAAATTTAAATAAGTTCCCTTAGAGTTAAAAACTCTACTTGCTGGCATGGAGTATGCATTCCTAAAAAAATGGAAAGCTAGTAATTATCAATACCAACTTTGCTCCTAATAGAAAGAGAATTTGTTTAATGTGATTAATAAATGATCAAAATCCTTTACATAGTTTCATGCTAAACTCACAAGGATTAATCCTAGGATATGCCAGTATCGCATCTATACTAATTCTTCCATCAAGCCAAAGAGGTAGCTGCAATAGTGGCTAAACCCCAAATTGAATTAGATCATCAAAGAGGAAATTAAATGACTCCTTAAGGTGAGGCTCATCTATTCAATTATGGATAGCTAGTGGGTTAGCTCACTTGTAATTATGCCAAACAAAGGTGGCAAGTGGTGGGTTTCTATTGATTTCATGCTATTAAACATGGAAACCTACAAAGACCATTTTCCATTGTTATTTATGAACCAAGTGTTGGACATTATCTCTAGGCATTGCTATTATAGCTTTCTAGATGATTATATTGGTTATAACCAGATTCATATGACACTAGAGGACCAGGCCAAAACAACATTCACAGGTTCCTAGGAGACTTTTGCATATAAAAAGATGCCTTTTGGTTTGTGTAATGCCCCTATAACATTTCAATGCCTTCTTCTACGTATTATTTTAATGGTAGATTAGTAGTGGGGTGGAAGTCTTCATGGATGACTTTTCCACCTATGATGCTACATTTGAGCAAGCCTTAAACTACCTTGAGCAATTACTTAAAAGGTATGTGGAGATAACTCTTTATCTTAATTTGTAAAAGAGCCATCTAATGGTTTGTGAGGGCATTGTGCTGGTGCATAGAATGTCACAAGTAGGTATTTAGGTGGACCTTGAAAAGATTATGATCATCCAAGGAATAACCCATTAGCTAGAAACCATTAAATATGTCTACTCATTTCTTGGATACACTAGCTACTATCTACGATTCATAGAGAATTTCTCTAAGATTGTGAAATCATTGGTCAAGCTAACCAAGAAATATTCTCCATTCATATGGATGAAGGAATGTGAAAAAGCATTCTAGCAGCTTAAGGAAAAGCTTGTAGAAACTCCAATTCTACAAGCACCTGATTGATCCTATCCATTCCACATCATAATAGATGCATAAAAATATGCCTTAGGAGCTATGATTATATATTTGGATGATTAGAAACATCCTTATTATATCCACTGTAGAAGCCAAAGCATTGTGGGTGCATAGCTTAACTATACCAAAATGTAGAAAGAGCTAATGATGGTGGTGTATGCTTTGGAGAAATTCAGGGACTATGTGCTTGGATACAAAGTGTCCATGAACACTAACCATAGTGCCATTCACTTCCTTATGAACAAGTTGATGGTAAGCCCCCATGTCATATGATGGCTAGTGATCTTTTAGGATTTTGATTTTACAATGATAGATCTAGATAGAACAAAGAATGTGATCATTGATCACTTGTCTTAGTTATAATGGGACAACAAAGAGGAGAAGAGCTTGCTCTTTTATAAATTTATTGATGAACTCCTCTTTGCCAATACAATAAGTGAACAAGTTCCCAATAAACCTACATGGTATAATGTATTTTCACTTATCTTCTTACTTAAGAGACACCACATGACTTCATTAGAAGAAATAATAGTTTCTTCATTAGGCCAAACACTTTATAGAAATCAATGGATACCTTTACAAGGTGTGAATTGATGGCTTGATGCATTGGGGTGTCCTTGATCTTGATCAACTACATATTCTCCAAGATACTCATGAGGGTCCTTATGGGGGCCACTATGCAAGGAGATGCATAGTTATAAAGATTTTAATGGTAGGGTATTATTGGCCAACAATCTTTAGGGATGTTCACCAATTCATCTGTTCTTGTGATCATTGTCAACAATATGGTGGGATGATAGCTTAAATGGAGGGGCCTTAATAGTAAATCCAATCACTATAACCCTTTGACATTTGGTACATAGACTTCATGGGTTCCATCACACCTATGTTAAATACAAAGGTGTACATAATAGTCAATGTTATCTATTGTACCAAATCAGCAAGAGCAACAGCCATCATTGGTTGTACATCATCTATTGTTGTGTGGTTTGTACAATAGAATGGTGTAAATAGGTTTGAAGTTCCACAAGCACTAATTTTTAACAATGGTACTCATTTTATAGGTACTACATTTTGCAAGCTCATGCAATGCTTGAAACTTGAACATAAACTAACAACATCCTACCACTCCAAAGCCAATGGTCAAGCATAGGTTACCAATAGGAAGATCACCAAGATCTTAATCAGAATAATTAGCAATTATAGGAGAGAATAGAGCACAAAATTCAATGATTCCCTTTGGGCCTACCACTCCACATGGAAACTCCAAATAGACTACTCTTCCTATGAGTTAGTATATGAAAAATTACCAACTCTTCTAATTCAATTTAAACTTTGTACACTTTCAATAGCCTATGAACTTAATCTTGACCTTAGCCTAGCATAAAAAGAAAGATTGATCAACCTTAGTGTGCTAGATGAGAAATGATTTGTAGTCAAGTTCTTGAATGAAGCACATAAAGAATTCAACAAAAAGCACCATGACCTTAGAATAAGGAATGTCAAATTTTAACCTAGCAACAAGGTCCTTTACTAAAACCCCACACATGTACCTCAAAAGACTAATTTTCAAACATTATGGAAATGGCCTTATATCATTTATAAAACCTTTTATTCTAGGGCCATGTTGATCTAAAAACTTGAGTGCCCAAACAAGAAACAACCAGTTAACATGCAACAACTTAAACCTTATCATGAGCCTAAGCAAGCTAGTGCAAGCAACGTCTCAATAGATGGACAACCACACTCAATTTTTTGGATCTCCTCCTTTCAACTTAGTCATGGGAAAGATGACCATCCATGCTAACCATATCAATGACTTAGTTTTTCTACTTTTTTTTACACTTTCTTTATTTTTATACATTTTTGTTTTACACTTTATTATGTTTCCAATTTTTTGTTTTACAAAATCATTAGTATGTTTTAACTTTCTTTAATATTTTTTAATTTCTTTTATATTTTACTTTCTTCTTGTGTGAATTTTTGATATTTTCTAATACAATGTTTTGTTGCCAATGGGACAAAGTAATGTTGTTGTTGTTTGCTAATGGTGGTTTGCACTTAATATTTTTGATTACTAATGTTTGGTTTCTATTTTTGAATTTTGATGACTGATAACTAAGATAGTTTCTTTTTCATAGAACAAGTAGTGAGTCCACGTCAACCACCCATCCACCAAATCTATGGTCTTTTTAGTTTTGGAAGTATGAGATTCCTTTTTCATTATTAAAAATTTAACAAATTTGTAACCTTGGTAGTTTTCAAACTTGGAAAATATTCATACATTTGAAAAGGGTGTGACTTCAAGGGGATTCAATACTCTTTGTGCCTTTCTACTTGCTTAAGTGCAATTGTTCTTTCATGAATTTCTTACTATTCCCTGTTGATCAATAACAAGAAGTTAATAAGTCTTTACATGGTGTGGCTCTTGCCCAAAAATCCATAGAACATAAAAATCAAAAAAAGAAAAAAACAAAAACATGATGGAAATTCAAGGCACACTCAGACAAAATAACATGCTACAAGCATTGGTTATGGAACTAGAAAGACATGTTACTCATGCCTAAAGGTTCCCTCTAACTAAGGCCCTTTCTCACTTTATGCTTCTCTTTTATTCTCAAACAAGGAATGATATTTGATTTGTGGAAGCATTTTTGTATCTCGAAGGGATGGTTTATTCTTTGAATAGTGACAAAAAGTTACTAAATGTGGTTGGTTTTGATCTAGACTAAGGATGAACTTTATTGGGTCATTTAACCATAGAATCCATAAGGGACTCCATGTGACCATGATTAGGAATTTCATTGTATTTTCTCTCTCATCCATTATGATTTTCATAAGTCACCTCACTACTAGTTGTCCATGTTCTTGTTCAATGTCTTAGGTTTAAGTGTTTCAATTCTTAGGTACCTTCTTTTGGATTTGGTCCTTAACTCCTCATAACCATTAATCAACTATGGGATCCACAAACTCCTTAGTTGAGGTCATGCAAGGGTAAAATGAGCATGGGCTTGCTATGGGGAGGACCCACTTGCATATCTATTGGTTGGATTAGTTAAATTCCTTATCCTTAGGCATTTTTATGATCAAATATTTTTTGCGACCCATTGATGCATCCAACTATGTGCTCCTTAAGGCATTTTTCTTTAAAATTTTATTTGTTAAATCAACTTCTCCAGTTTTTTAAACTTCAAAGTCCTCTTCTAATGTTTTTATCATGTTTACAAATTTTCTAGGTCTCTAAAAACATCAATTTTATGATTAAACCCTCTCTATTTTTTATATTTTTCAAAGTGAAAAATTTTGGACATAGCCTTCATAGACAAGTACTTGTCAATGGAGCCCATGCCTAAATGGAACCTAGTTGACACAAGGGTCCACTTTCCTATATAGATGGAAACACTTAAAAAATTTCACATTTTCTTCAAAATGAGATGAGAGTTTTTCAAATTTTTAGAGCCAAGAACCTTCCAAAAGCCATATCTTCCTAATCATTTGTTTGATTCACTTTGTTCTTTAACCTTGTAGCTACTAGAGGTAAGCTCTTTATGTGGGGCCACAAACCTTAAGATTTTGATGAAAAATGTTTTCAAAAAATTTCTAACTCCCACAAGGTTGAACAAAGAAATCAATATTAAAACATCAAATTATATGTGTTAAACCTTTCCAACAAGCTTTGGTGACATTCTAATTAAAATAATATTAATATAATAATAAAATAAGCAATCTATCATGGTCAAAACTTAGCCTAATTGTAATTACCCAATGAGAAAGGTACTTGAATATCATAAGTTACACATTAAATGCTAATCCTTATGTTTTGAGCACAGATGACACCTAAAGGAAAGCACTTGTAAGAAGGAGGATCATGCCAACCAAGGGACAAACAACCAAGAATGAGAATGGGCCAATAATAACCCCATGAACAAGTAGAGATCCATGCAATGGGATCTTTTTGGAAGGAGCCAAAAGTGGGATATAGAACAATCTCATCAATATGAGGCATTTGAACCTATATTGAACCTTGAGGTTACACTAATAGAAGCTTTCCTTAGATAGATTGTGAACAAGGAATTTTAGAAATTTATGCTCCAAAAGTCAAACTTTAGATCTTTCTTGGAGCTAAAACCTCTAGAAGTTAAGACTCAATTGCAAAACTCTTCCATGTGGCCCACAATTACTTCTAGTGGGGAGTGGTACATGGGAGAAACATATTTGTTTTGGAATAAACAATAGGCCAATTCAATGATTAAAATAAAGGATATCTTAGTGTCCTACTCAGTGAAAGCTATCATAGAGGCCCTTGGGTTACTAGAAACTAGAGCAAATTTACTAGAAATTCCCTTGTATGTAGATTTTAGCATCAAGAAGGAATGAATGTAGTAGTGCTATGGAGTTGACTGTAAGGAGTTTGATGCACTCACCATAGCAAAGCATGCATACTTTAAAGTTATAGCCTTTCACCTCAATTCAATGGGGAGGCTAAGCAAGATCATAGCCTTCTTCACGTGTGCATGTGTTGCTCTAAGTAGTAGATTCTAAGTCAACCTTCCATAGTTTATCTATCTTGATATAGAGAAGTGGTTTAAAGAAAATAAACATAGAAGGAAGGAACTCCCCTTTTCATGCCTCATTTGGAAATTATGCAAGAGGGAAGGAATAACTTGCTAAACAAACAATGTCATCCAATGTGCTCTATCCACTTCTCTCTTGCAACAAAAAATCCCTAGAAATCTATGGGAATGCTACTACTTTTTTGATGCGTCTAGAGGAGAGAGAAGGGGCAACTATCATGGTGATGTAGTACTATGGGTAGGAGATAGTAGTAGAGGTGGTTGTTGATAGAATAGTTGAGGTACTTAATGCACCTACTACATCTATACCAGATGTTTCTACAATCATATATGTGCAAAAATTCGTAGAAATAGTTAGTGGCAAATTAAGTACTAGACCAACTAGTGAGAACTAGGTGATCAATTTTGAATATGTTTGACTTTTTGGACATAATCATTATAATTTAGTTGAAGTTGCTAGAAGGGAGGGGCAAGTGCATCATATTAGAGGGATAACTTAAAATAGCCCAAGCACAAAACCAACACTTAACTATGGAGGTTGCTAAATTAAGAGCTTGTCTTACCAATCCTGCATTTCTCAACCCTACATTGAGAAGGGATGAAGCCTTTAAGTAGCTTGAAGAAAAGCTTAAAAAGGTTGAGAATGAGAAAGAGGTGATCGTCCTTGACTAGTTTGTGGCCAATGCCAAAACATACACCATTTAGAAGGACTTGGTTCAAATGCACCAAGAGAATGCAATTCTAAACATAGAAAATCATTTCCTATATAATGTTGATGTGCAAAAGTAGCAGATGCAAGATTTTATACATTAAAAATAGGAGCTGCTAGCTAGAGTAAATAATCAATTGAAAATATTGGTAGCCAAAAATAGAAATCTCTCCATAGAGGAAGTTTGAGCCCTTCGTAAAAAATATATGATATAGGTAGCCACTTAGAAAAATGTGGCTTTCAAATTTGAAAGAGTCAATAATCATTACAAAGATCAGGTTGGTCTAGAAAAAGAAATCAATGAGAAATACATCAGGATGATGAAGGTAAAAGTCAATGAGTCCCTCTAGTAGCTCAAGGAAGGAGGTGGTGTCTGGTAGCCTATCCTTGATTAGATCAATGACTATAACAAAGTAGAGATTTGAATAAAAGAGCTACAAATTGAGAAGATGATGGAGTACATGGAGATTGCCAATCTCTGTTATACAAATCTAGCGATGTTGATTTCCAAATGGTTATGTTCAAAATTGAAGAAATAAGCAGCAAGTTTGTACTTATTGTACAAAGGAGAGTTCAAACATCACAAAGACACTAAGTAGAAGATTGAGACTACTAATTCTGAACTTGAGGTTCTCAAGGAAAATTTTATTGATCAATGATCAACTACTAAGAACCTAGTGATGAGACGCGGTTTACACTAGGCCGCGATATCGCGTACGCGATATTGCGGCCGACGCGATATCGCGTACGCGATATTGCGGCCGACACGATATCGCATCCCATGCGATATCCCGTACGCGATATCGCGTCTTCTCCTGCGATATCGCGTACGCAATATCATGTCGCGCCGCCATTTCTATAAATAAGAGGTGGCACTCCCTTCATTTCCCAATACTGGCTAGTGTAGCGAAGCTCTGGCAGATTGATCACTCCAGAGTTAGAATTTTTCCCCATGTGCCCGCAGTAGGAGTCCTAGAGTGAACGGCTCTTTATTCGAGCAGCTTGTAACCTGAACCCAAGTTGTGTACGGCAATAAAGACGAACTTGTTTGGATAAACCTTGCAGCACGTGGTTTCATTTATTGCTTTCATTTACTGCTTTCCTAGTGCGTTCAAGTACGACTTGATTACGAGCGTCTACGGACGTGTACGGCTAGTCAAGGAATCGGCTGCTTGACGCAATGCATGAGTACGACTCAATTACGAGCATTGGATGCTTGGTAACCCAGTAGCGTATTCCAGGATTCTGCGCTTGGTAACTCCCGGGTCTAATGTGTACGGCTAGTTGAGGAATCGGCTGCTCATTGCTAGGCTAGATCGTGTGATAAGTACGACTTAGTTACGAGCACCCACGGGTGTGTACGGCTGGCTAAGGAATCGGCTGCTTATCACACGTAGGCTAAATAGGTGCCTCAGTACGACCACTTCGAGCACTTGCGTTACGTGTGGCGATCCCAGTAACGATTAGCGTTTGGTAAGCTGCAGTTGCATAGTTCAGGGTGTGTCCGGCAAGTGGGAACGGATGCTGACGCTAGTTAATTTAGACTTAGATCTTAGTTAGAGTTAGTTTAGTTTTCTCAACCCTTTCTCCTGGTAGCATAGAAGATAAGCCGAAAATACCAAAAAAATCACATACCTCAGACTTGCTTAACCATACACCGTGACACATACAAGCAAGCCTGGGAAGACAACGAACGATTAACCCCAAGTGTTTCTTGTGGCGTTAAGGCATTTAGTCTGCGGAGTTCGACCGGATCGCGCGTGTACGCTCGTATTCGTATGGTAGAGTGTAGGGGTACCTCGCCACTCATCATTGGCGCCGTTGCCGGGGACTAAGTGTTTTTTCGCCAATTTAACATAAGGGATATCACTCACATCGTTGTGAGCTTAAAACGAACCTTAGGGTTAATCAGTTAATCAAGAACAATAAATAACGGTGAAATTAGCACACCAATAGAAATGGCTTCTTCTCACGAAATCAACTCACCTAAGGACAATACAGGAGAAAGTCAGCATCATACGCATAACCGAGATCAACCATGTCCTCAACAATCTAAGGTCACATATACTCATCCCGATGAGTATGTGCCAGATTTTACCTTTGTTTTCCATCAAGATGAGCAACTGCGGTGGAGAGACATGCAAGGTAACATCGTGTTACCCCCAGATCACTCTCCTTCCAACATGCTTTTCCGTGCCTTGGTACGGTATGGCATGTAAGAGATGATTACTGAATACGTTGCGGATGATTACACTCTGATGGATTATCGTCCCACAAAAGCCCAACGTATTCGAGATGCAAGGCAGGAGAGCCAACATTCACTATTGAAGGGCAGGGTT
>MNCI01028897.1:102585-168784 GCA_015680685.1 Gnetum montanum | reverse complement strand
AAGTGGGAACGGATGCTGATGCTAGTTAACTTAGACTTAGATCTTAGTTAGAGTTAGCTTAGTTCCACAACCCTTTCTCCTGGTAGCATAGAAGATAAGCCGAAAATACCAAAAAAATCATATACCTCAGACTTGCTTAACCATACACCGTGACACATACAAGCAAGCCTGGGAAGACAACGAACGATTAACCCCAAGTGTTTCTTGCGGCGTTAAGGCATTTAGTTTGCAGAGTTCGACCGGATCGCGCGTGCACGCTCGTATTCGTATGCTGGAGTGTAGGGGTACCTCGCCACTCATCACCTAGCCAAGAGGATGAACAACTACCAAGAGCTGCAAAATGCAGTCAAGGAGTTTGATGTTGATCATAAACTTTTCTTTACCTAGTTGGTCAACATTAAGGAGTTGTTCTTGGTAATGTCCTATCCTTGGGATGTTTCCACTCTAGCCCACATTCAAGATGTGACATGGACTATGAATAATCCTAGGCGAAAGAAGGAGAAGATGAAGGCAATGTTGGATGCCTTTCATCTTCCACCAGAAGTTGCAGCTGCCATAGGACAACCATAACCACCTCAACTAGCATGTGCACTTGAAGTAAGAGAAGGTCTTTTGGAGCCTCAGGTGCCTCCACCACCTAGGACTATTTGATCTTTTTAAATGTCTTTGCACTATTTGAGGAATTTTGTTTGTCAATTTTGTCCCAGTGTTCAATTTTGTTGTTCTTAACACCCAAAATTATGTAATTAATGAAAAACCACATACTCTAGACACTTAGTTTTTGTTTTGTAGTTTGTGTATATGTTTTGTGTGTCAATAATTCCATACCATTCCAAATTTTATAAAGAACTCAAGGATGAGTTTTTATTTAGTTATGGGGGTATGATAAAGCATCATGGTTGGTAGTGTTGATGCCATCCCATCAACATGACCCTCTTGACAAGATGCTATCAATGTAATCTTGTTGACGTAGGGTTTGACCTGTTGATGCATACCCATCAATGAGGCTCCATGTTTTGCCTATAAATACATGCTCACTAGTTGTATTTATGGCATAAGTCTCATAGTTTTAGTGAAGATTTAATAGTTTTTCCACTTGAAAATTAGAATATTTTTAAAAAAGAGTGTATGGATCTTTATTCAATCACTATTGTACTTGAGCACTATAATGTGTGCGACAATAAAGATGAGCTTTCTAATAAACCTTGTAGCACTTTGAACTAGATTAATTATTTCCTTTATGCATTTAATATTTTAAGCAATTTCCTTGAATGCTTTAAGTAATTAAAGTAATTAAATTAAGCTAATTTAAGCTAGCTTAAGATAGATTAAATAGTGATTAATCAAGCACATAAGTACAACCACTTTGAGCATATGCTTGGCACTTAGTAATACTAGTAATGCTTAACATCTGGTAACCTAGTAGCATTAAATGTGTTCAAGATGTTTACAACAAGTGGAAATGGATGCTTATGTTAGGATTAGATAAATGTTAGTTGGTTAGAGTAAATTAGCAATTAAATATAAAATTCTTTATTCTTTATTCCTTGGTGACTTAGAACATAAAACATAAAAATGATAAAAATCATATGCCTCAGTTGCACTTAACCATACCTTTACATTTCACAAGTGTAATTGGAAAGACAACTATTGCAATGGTTAGTTTTACCTCTTAAAGGCCAGTATACTTAGAATGCTATAGGTCTATGGAATTCAACTAGATCACATGTGAACACTCTACTCACCACTCATTAAGAGGCTTATTGTAAATTAATTTATATATGAAAAATCATAAATACTATAAACTCATCTCCTTTGCCTATTTCAAGCATCTCCTAACTAACCTCACATTCTAAATGAGTTTTTACCTTCTTTATTACATTTTCACATCCTCATCTCCCTTCTTGCATATCCCTTGCATAGATTTTTTTAGTTTAGTTTACGATGGACAAGATACGCTGATTTACAGTCTTCGAAGAAGATGACAAAAGCCACCATCTTTATTGACCATAAATGAATGGTGGGAAACGAAACGGAACTATATGGACGGCTATTGGTGATTCCAGACCCAAATAGACTGTCTCATGCTTCAATATCATAGGTGCACCCAAAGGAGATATTCACATGCTCTCCTACACTGTAGTCTAGTCCGCATGTGTTCTTGTAGAGTGAAGGGCCTGTTATCTCTGGAGGCGTGACAATTTTCTGAACCATATCAAATCATCAATGACGTTTCGTATCATATCTCAACGAATAAAAGCCAATGCATTTTTTGATATCATAATCGGATGACACCTGCTTTGTTGAACTTCTATGTAACTCACGCAAAGCAAGTCATGGTTTTAATTTCTAAAAGAATTTATTTCTACTATGTAACCTCTTTGACTTTGGTAATGGAGTAATTGCTTTTCTTAATAAAATGACAGAAGATGATGAAAGGAGGTGCCAGGAGGAACCGCAGGGAGGATGGAAGGTGCACCATGCTTTTCGTTTGCTGTTGTCTCTCGTTGATCGTCTTCGTGATTTGGCTACTCATGGCCGCAGCAGCCAGCCTAAGCATAGCATTCTTCGGTACCAAGGGATTAATCGTTGGATTGCCAATTTTCCTTCCACTCACCATAACAATAATAATCAATTTTAGAAAGCAGAACATGAGAATTTTAGAAAGTGGAACATGAGAATCCAGCATGCCGACGATAATCACAGAATCGCCATCACAGGTGCCCCGGAGATGCTGAAAATCGCAACTTTAGTGGACACTGTCATGCCGTTCGGTTACAACGAGTTGAGCAAGGCCACGGATGGGTTCGGCACACTCATCGGCCAAGGAGGATTCGTCAACATTTTCAAGGGCACCCTCCCCATTGGCACAACAGTGGCTGTCAAGTGTCTTCTAATCGACAGCGACACCAACCTCATCCAATCTTTCATGGCAGAGTTGGCCGCCGAGGCGGTGCTCAGCCACACCAACCTCATCCGCCTCATCGGCATCTATGCAGAGTGCTTGCAGAGAATTCAAGCAAAACTAGTCGCTGGACGGCTGGATCTTCTCCATGTCTGATCACCGGCGGTAGCTCGACTGGAAAACCAGGCTATCCATTGCTCTGAACGTGGCCAGGGGGCTGGTGTACCTTCACGACGAGTCCCGCAGCTACGTTCTGCACCTAGACATCAAGCCTGAGAATATTTTGCCCGACGATGTGTTTCGGGCCAAGATTATGGAATTCGGTCTAGCCATGACTCTGAGACGGCATCTGGAGAGCTACTGGGTGACTACAAGGATGCATGATACATCTGGTTACATGGTGCCCGAGTGGCTGTTCAAGTAGGGTGTCACCGCCAACTCGGATGTGTTCGGCTTTGGCGTTGTGGTTCTAGAGATGGTGTGTGGTCGCCGCTGTGTCGAGAGAGGCGGAAGCGAGAAAAGTTGGTATCTGCCGTCCATGGCATTTTCACAGGCACAGCAAGGGTGTCTGCAAACCATGGAAGTGGCGGGGACGCAGGACGTGAAAATGATTGTGCTGTTGATGAAGATTGCGTTGTGGTGTGTGCAGGGTGATCCTGGCATGAGGCCGAGCATGTGTGCCGTGGTGTCCATGATTCAGGGTAGCTTGCCTGTGAACAAGCCACCGTTGCAGTCCAATATCCCTTTCGCTCCAGGTAGCGATGTTAGTTTTGAGGGTCTGTCTGGCATCTATTGATGAGCGTGATTGGGATTAGGAAAATGCTGCTTGGCTTTTTAAGTTGTTAGCATCCCTTCTTACCTAGATCCTTTTGATGATGAGTTTAGATACATTTAGAATGGTTTGCTTGCGGAACAATTAATGATTTGATTGTGGAGCCGAAATTGTTGTGTTGACAACAAGTAATCTTGTGTTTTTTCCTTCTCTTTAATGTTTTCTATTTTGTTTTTATTATTATTATTATTGATATTACCCTTTTTGTTTTTTTTGGGAAACTGGTAAACATACAATTGAGTTTACTTGAACTCTTTTCTACTTGTAATGTGAGCATTATTAAAGTTAAGCACTTGATGTAACTTGAATTCTCTTTTACTTGTAATATGGTCATTACTAAAGTAAAGTACCAAAAAATTAAGAAAGACTATACTATAAATACAAGCATAGTGTGAGCTTGTGATACAAATTGTAGAGTGAGAGAAACCTTGTACTCACCTTTTCATCCTCAACAAAATTATTTTGCCTTGCCCCATGGATCTTTCCATTCACATTGAAGGGTTTTACTACATAAATCCATTGAAGGGTTTTACTATGTGAATCTTGTACATGTTGTTTTTCTCTTTATTTTTAAAGTTCAACAAATCCTCTATTTCTATCATTTTCCACAACAAATGGTATTAAAGCTAAGGTTAGAAACTTATCATGAATGGCTAGCTTGTTAGGAATTACAAAGTTTGACACTGTAAAATCCGATGATATAGAAACTTTGGTTTGTGGAAAATGAAGGTGTGGGATTTGCTAATGCATCAAGGGTTGCACAAAGCTCTTGATGACAAAAGCAAAAGGGCTAGTGCTATGGATGATGAAACTTGAAAGGAAATTAGTTAATCAAACTCCTTTTATGTACATTTTAAGCACGAAACTATAAAATAAAAAATGATAAAAATTGGATGCCTAAGTTACACTTAACTATACTAATGAATGTCACAAGTGTAATTGAGAAGACAATAATTGGCCTTAGGGCTAGAATTCACTTCCTAAAGGATTGGTGCACTAGAAATGATAATGTCCATGAAATTTTACTCGATTACATGTGAACACTTTGTGATTTGTATGGTTGGACGTAGGGGTACCTTGTTGCTCATCATTGGCATCGTTGTTGAGGACTTTGTTTGTGGAATGTGCACTATTTAGGTTTAAGTGAATACCATTAATATCATTATATGAACCTCAAGGTCAATATCATTCCCACTATACATAAAATTATAAAAGCACATTGACAATTTTATTTTGTTTTACAAAGTGTCTTCTTCTTGCAAGCACGAAGATACCAAACCACTAGTCCCACAACAGTGTAAAGTGGTATATAATCATCCAGATGAGTGTGTGGTAGATTTCACCTTCATCCTACATCAGGATGAATAGTTGCGATGGCATGATATGGAGGGCAACATTGTTTTTCCTCCCAATAGATCTATGCCTGGGATGTTGTTTAAAACCCTTAAGAAGTTGGGCATAGCAGATCTTCACAAAGAATATGTTATGGATGGTTATGACACTCAAAACTACTATCCTACTAAAATACAATGCAAACGAGATAGACATCAAGAGAAGCTCTATGAGGCTACAAAGGGGAAACATTACTCTAATTCTTTGTTCCTACTAAATCAAGATGATAATGAGAATCCTCCTTCTGAAAATTCTCAACATGAAGATTCTCCACCCCTTGAGACTGGTGATTATGGTGTAAACCTAACCCTACAATCCACTATTCATAAACTAGGTTAAAGAAAAGGTAATAGCCAAGGTAGGGACTCGAGCAAGCATCACAATAGTAAGGGATCTAAGGATGGTGATTGTAATAAGCAAAAGAGTGATGGCAGACATCGTGGTGGTAGTGGCAGTCCACCTTCCTCTTCATCCTCTCCATATGATTATCAACATTCCTCTTCATCTGATGGTTCTCATGGAAGCTTTCATTGAAATAATCATGATGAAGATGATCAAGGAGACAACAATGACTATGAAGGCCGCTCACATCAAAGAGGTGGCTGAAACCATCATCAACATCATCAATGCAGTGATGATGATGAATCTCTCTTACTAACTCAAAGTATGCTCAACATTAAATTTCCAACTAGACATATGAAGTATAGTTAGCTTAAGTACCTAGACATAAACAATATCCCAAGATTTGAGGGGGGTTACAACTTTGATCCACAAACACATGTAGAAGCTTTTAATAATGCTTGTATATTATAGAACATAGAAAAAGAGTGGTAGAATCTTAAGCTTTTTCCAAGGACACTCATCAAGGAAGCTAAAAGTTGGTACTAGTCCTTAGAGCTAAAGTCCATCAAAAGATGGAGTACCATGTTAGAGACGTTCAATGATAAATACTAGATGTACTCTAAAGTGTCTAATCTAAGAAGGAAAATCCAAGGCTAGAAACAAGGAGCACATAAACCCTTAGATGTCACCATGGATCACTACTATTCATTCTTACATCGATGACTTGGCCATGGTTATTCTCAGAGGGAATAACTTTGCCATGGCATAGATGGGCTTAGAGCAGAAACAAGTAGAACACTTGAGATGTATGCCCAAGAAAGATTTTCTGAATTAAGATCTCATTATATCTAGAGGCTAATTGAGCAGGTAGCAAAAGAAGAAGGTGGGATACGACAAAGGGAAAGTGTAAAGAGTATAATAGGGATCCATCCATTAGAAAATGAGAGGTCCAATTTTGTGATGAAGAGGAATCACCACTTAATGAAGTGGTGAATAGAAACACCTTGCCCATCCAGAAATCTATTTCTAATATTTTAGCTAAGTTTGACAAGTTATGGAACTCTTTGGATGAAAAATTTCAATCCACTTTGGAGATTGCTAAATACTCCAAAGACTAAAATAGTGATCTTAATCATAGATAGTAAAAAGAAGCTAAATGTGCCTACCAAAGAGGTAAGGGTAAAGATACTGTAGTAGAGGAAGTTATGAAGTCTGACTCTAATGATGAAACTGAATGTGACATTTGCCAATATGAAAATCCAAAGGAATGTTGCCTTATAGTGTCACACTTATAACAGTCTAGAGTGTTTACATTGAATCCTCACTTGCATATAGGCAAGATCCAAGACAATTCCCTTATCCTTAAGCCAGTCCAAGATAGTTCCACTAGCAACAATAAGCTTACTACCCAAGTGGAACTCCTTCATAACCTTAGAAAAAAGATCAATAGTGGTACCAACCATAATTGTGGGGAATGCCACTACCAAGAAAACAATACCTTTATAAGCAATTGGATCCATATAGTTACTATGTTCAATAACCTATATCTCCTAGAAGTTCTGCAAGTCATACATCATTCCAACATCACTATTACCCTCCAGAGTATCACTAAACACATTCACCATCTACTTGAGGAGAAAATTCATATTCATATCCATACCATCCTCCATATCCCTCTGCACATACACCTCCACCTTTAACCTAGTCACCTCATGCTCTGTCCATGTAGGGTGAGATTCCTCCACATTAGCAACAACAAAATGCTACAAGGGCTATGCACTTGCAACCAGTTTTTCAGCCAAGTGGTCTAGATAATTGATCAAGGAAGAGACCTTTTTTAATCAACTTATCAGCCCTCTTCAACCTCATAACCTACTCTGGCTGATCAGCTAACATAAACACCTTTGAGTGCCCTTCAAAGCAAGTGCTTCCTCAGATCTGCACTATAATGTAACTCATGCTATTTTTGACTAGATCAAGGCTAGAAATCTTTCTATGAAATGATATAGTCCGAGAAGTCCACTCATTTATCTACAAATTGCTAGACAAGAGCCATGTAAGGCTCTTCTTGACTCTTATTCCATAGTGAATCTCATCTCCCATGACATGTGCAAGGCCTAGAACCTACCACCTCTCAAGAAGAGCAACATTCATCTAGAATTAGCAAATTGGTTAATTATTATTCCTCTGGGCTTAATAGAGGATATTATGATAATAGTTTGTGGGTGGTCTCATCCTGTTGATTTTCTGGTGATCAAGATGAACAACTACAAAAGTGACTTCCCCATCATTATGGGAAGAGCTTGGTTAAGCACGGTTGATGCATGTATAGGTATAAGGAACCTATCTTTAGAAATATCTAAGGAGAATGAGCTAACAAAAATTAAGAAGAAGCATATTCCATGCATTGTGTATAGCGATAATGGATGTAATTGTGTGTAAAAGATTTAGTCCATCAAGAGCACATACATTAAGGCATGTAATCATTGTGGACAAGAAATTAACAATCAAAGGTGTCTATACATAGCAACCACAAAGTAGGAAGGAACCCAATGGTTAATAGATAATTCAAATAGCAACACAATATGCTTGGAGCTAGCTTAGAGCCTAACATGTGCATATGTTGAAGGCATGCACAAAATTGAACAAGTTCATTCCAAACTCTCTAATGAAGATGATGATACCTATTGGGAGAGTTAGAAATCCCTGATCACTTCAAGCAGGATCCTTTAGAACTAAAAAATTCACTAGTCAGCATGAAGTATGCATTTTTAAAGAATGGTAAACTAGTCATAATCAATGCCAAAATTCCCCCTAAACAAAAATAAAATTTTTTGAAAATGGTAAAAAATGGTCAACAACCTATGCTTGGTCATATCTAGAGCTAATAGGAATTGATCCAAGGATATGCCAACATCACAATTACATTGACTCATCCATGAAGCCTATAAGGTAGTTGCAAAGGTGGCTAAATCCCAAATTGAAGCAAATTGTAAAAGAGAAAATTGAGTAACTTTCAAAGGTGGGATTCATGTAACCCATCATAGATATTGAGTGCGTTAGACCACTCATAATTTTGTTCAAGAAGGGTGGAAAATAGTAAGTTTTCATTGACTTTAGGTTGTTGAATATGGCAACATTTAAAAATCACTTTCCTTTGCCAATTGTAGATCAATTATTAGACAATATATTTGGGCATTATTATTATAGTTTCTTTGATGGTTATAGTGGGTATAACCAAATACAAATTTCACCTAAAGATCAGGCCAAGACTACATTCATGAGTTCCTTAGGGACTTTTGCATATTGTAAAATGCCATTTGGCCTGTTCAATGCCCCTGCAACATTTCAACACTTGGTCCTTAGTATATTTGAATAGTAGTTAGGTACTGTTGTTGAAGTCTTCATGGATGACTTTTCCACCTATGGAGCTACCTTTGAGCAAGCATTGGACTAACTTAAGCAAGTATTGAAGAGATGTGTTGAAACAAACCTATGGCTCAATTGGCCAAAGATCCATCTCATGGTCTAAGAAGGCATTATGTTAGAGTATTGAATTTTGCAAAAAGGGATTGAGGTAGACCTAGAAAAGATAAGGGTTAGCCAAGGAATAACATGCTAACCATAGATAGTAAAAGATGTCAAATCATTCCTTGGACACACTAGCTACTACTTGTGATTTATTGAGAATTTTTCCAAAATTGCAAAGCCATTGGTAGAGCTTACAAAGAAAGATGCACCTTTCATCTAGACTAAGGAATGTGAACATACATTTCAACAATTAAAGGAGAACATTGTAGAAACATCAATCCTACGAGTACTAGATTGATCTAGACATTTCCACATCATGATAGATGCATCTAACTATGTTTTGGGAGTAGTGCTTACATAGATGGACAATAAAAAATGCCCATACTACATCCACTATGTGAACTAAAGCATTGTGGAAGGATAGTTAAACTACATCACCATGGAGAAAGAACCAATGGCAGTGGTTTACACGTTAGAAAAGTGTAGGCACTATGTGCTTGCTTTCAAAGTATTTGTTTATATGGACCATAGTGTCATCTGCTTCCTCATGAATTAGTCAATAGTGAGCCCTCATGTTATACAGTGGTTGGTGATCTTGCAAGAATTTGATCTCACTATGGTAGATTGAAATGGGATCGATAATGTGATTTCTGACCACCTCTTTCACTTAAGATGGGATAATAAAGTGGAGGAGAGTTTTCTCTCTAATCAATTTCTAGATGAACTCCTCTTTACAGGAGAAATAAGTGAACAAACACCTATGAAAGAAATATGGTATAATGGCATCCTCACCTAGCTTCTCACTCAAGAGATGCCAAAATACTAGGATTTTAGGAAGAAGAAACAATTTCTTCATCAAGTCAAATACTTCATGGAAATTAACAACCATCTTTACAAGGTGTGTGTCAATGGACTGATCTACTAGTGTGTCCTTGATGAAGATCAACTGCATGTTCTCTAGGACGCTGACCAAGGGCCTTGTGGAGGCCACTATGTAGGAAGACATATGATCATAAAAATCCTAATGGAAAGATACTATTGTTCTACAATCTTTATGAATGCCCACCTATTTGTTAAGTCTTGTAAATGTTGTCAATGAGATGGGGGGATGACCGCTTATATGGAAGGTCCTCAATAATGGATTCAACCACTAGAACCTTTCGACATATGGGGTGTTGACTTCATGGTTCCCATCACATTCATGTGCAAAAAAGGGTGTATAAATTAATTGTAATTAACTACTACACAAAATGGATAGAAGCACTAGTCGTTACTGATTATACATTGTCCACTATTGTTAGATTCATACGACAAAATATTATGAATAGGTTTGGTGTGCCATATTCAATAATTTCTAATAATGGAACTCATTTCATAGGTGCCACATTTAGAAAATTAATGCAACACTTGGGGGTAGAACATAAATTAACAACACCATAACACCCCCAAGAAAAAGGTCAAGTTGAGATAATTAACTAAGAGACTATGGAAATACTGATGTGAACCATTAGAAAATATAAGAAGGATTGGAGTGCAAAACTTAACAATTCTCTCTGGGCTTATCATTTAACTTGGAAACTTCCTATTGGCTATTCTCCCTATGAGTTAGTGTATGAGAAACTTCCAATGCTCCCCATTCAATCTAAGCTTTGTACACTCTCAACAACCTATGATCTAGATCTTAACCTAAGTCTAGCATAGAAAGAAGGAATGATTAAATTGAATGTTCTAGATGAAAATTGATTAGTGGTCCTATCCTTGAATAAAGTGAACAAGGCATTTAGCAAGCAAATTCATGACCTAAGAATCAAGAAAGTAAACCTTCTACTAGGATATAAGGTTTTCTATTGGAACCCCAGACATGTACCTCAAAATGTAAAATTCCAAACATTGTGAGAGGGACCTTATATAATTGATCAAACCTTTCCCTTTGGGGCCATGATAATCTACAAACTTGACAGCTTGAATAAAAAGCAATTGGTCAACATCCAACAAATAAAGCCTTTCCTAGAATCAAGAGAGGCCAGTGCAACTACCACCTCAACCAATGGACAACCACGTTCTATTTTTTAGATCTCCTCTTTCTACCTCAGTCATGGAGGAGATGGTCACCCATGTTGACCATAAACATAGCTTCTTAGTTTTTTCTACTTTTTGTTTCTATTTTTTACATTTTTGATTTTTACAAATTATTTATTTTACAAATTTTTGATTTTTAAGATTTTTTCTAATTTTACACCATCTTTAGTATCTTTGAAGTTTCTTGACTATTTTATATATTTTTATATATTTTACTTTCTGTGGTTTGAATTAAGTGTACTATTTTTTCATTTTTGCTATTAGAATTGCTTTATTGTCATAGGACATAGTGCCATTGTTGCTCTTTACTAATGATGGTTTATGTTTAATGTGTGATTGTTAATGTTTGATTTTTATTTTTGAATTATGATGTTTGATGACTTTGACATGGTTTATTTTTCATGGAACAAGTAGTGAGTCCACATCATCCACCCATCCAATGAACTCTATGGTTTTTCGTGTTGTAGGAATTTGAGGTTCCTTCCATTAAAGAAACTTTTAATCAATCAGTGACCTTGGTAGTTCCAGAATTAGGAAGGATTCAAAGGTTCGTAAAGGGTGTGACTTCACGGGGATTCAATACTCTTTGTACTCTTCGTCTTGCTTTAGTGCTTGAGTGTTTTTCATGAACTTCTTACTGTTCCACACTAACCACTAATAAGAAAAATAATGTCATTGCATGGTGTGGTTCTCATAAAAAAATAATGGAAATTCAAAGTGCACCCCTTAGACATGAATAAGTCCTTGCATGGTGTGGTTTCCATTTCAAAAAAATAAATAAATAATGGTAATTGAAAGAACATCCCTTAGAAAAATAACTGAGCTACAAGCACTGTTTATGGGACTTGAATGACATGCACCTATGCTTGAAGTCTCCTCTAACTAAGGCCTCCCCTCTCTCTTATTTTCTACTTCTCTTTTCTTCTCTTTGTGGAATGGTGGTTGTTATGTGGAAGCACTCTTATGTCTCGAGTGGGTGGATTAGTCTTAAAGTGGCAATGTGAAGTCACTAAAAGTAGATGATTTTGGTTTGGATTGAAGATGGAACTTCTCAAGTTATTTTAAACACAAATTCCACAAGGGAGTTCTTATGACCTCAATCAGGAACTCCAGCCCACCTTTTCTATCGTCCATCAATGCTACCATAACTCTCCTCACTGCTGTGTTCTATGTTATGCTCTATGTCTTGGTCTAAGGTGTTGGGATTCACAAGAAGACTTTTTTGGATTGGTCTTTAACTTTTCATGATGATTAATTGATTGTGGGGCCCATGGTCTTCGTAATTGAGGTTATGCAAGGGCAAAAAGGGCATGAGCTTGCTATGGGGAGGACCCACTTGCATAGCTCTTGGCTTGATTAGTTAATGTTCCATACTTTTGGCATTGCCACAATCTGATCTTTCATGTATTCCATTTAGTATACTACTCAGTACTACATAACCTTTCATTTCATTCATCCTCTAAATCAAATTTTTTCCAATTTTCCAAATTTATGAGCTTGAATACCCTCTTCTCATGTTTTTTACACTATTCCTAGTCTTTTAAGCTTTCATTTGACACCAATTTCACTTAAAAATTCTTCATATTTTGCAAGTTTGAGTAAGGTCATAGTTTGATTATAGTCGTTAATGGTTATGTTGTTGAGGCCCCATCAAGGCATCCACCCTAGATGATGAGGCCTAGTTGACTAGGCCTCATTGATGTAGCACAAAAACCTTATATATACCACTGGACACTTTGGAATTTATTTCCATTTGCTCATAAGACATGGGGAGGTTTTGAAAATTTTCAGAGCCCAAAACCTTCCAGACCTCATAACTTCCAAATTTTTTGTCTATATCAATCCCGTGCTTACTAGAAGTTAGATATTTATTATGGGGGTTCTAAACCTTAAGGTTTCAAATGAAAAATCAATGAATAATTTTGAAAAAACTTTCTAACTCCCCAAAGGATTAACAACCTTAATCATATATAAACATCAACATAGGTTAACCCTTCCAACAACATTTGAGATGATTTATTAATGAAAATACATAAATAAATGATAATTGGATTAATTGAATCAACCATAATCACAACTTAGCCAAGTGTAACTATCCTTAAGAGATAAGGTATCCCAATTGTTTTAAGGCTACATAATGATTGCTAATCCATGGTCTTATTGTGATTACAAATGACACCAAAACAAAAACATCTGTAGGAAGGAGAATCATTGTAATCATGGAAGAAGTGGCCCAAAGCTGGAAGGGGCCAACAAGAACAAGGCCAAGAACTACTTGAGGCAACCTATGCAATGAGACCTATTCATGAGGAGCCTAGAGTAGAATCTATCCAACAGATTCTAGAAGAAGAAGTGTCGACCAAACAATCATAATGAGGAGAAGTGCTTGGTTCCACGCCAAGGCTTCAGGTCACTTTAACTTAAGCCTACCTTGATATCATCAAGTCCCTAGAGATTCAATGATCTATTCTTCAAGAGATCAACTTTGGGCCATTCCTTAAGAAAGCTCTAGAGGATGCCAAGACTTAATTGCAAACCTCTCCCATATGGCCAATCATCACATCTAGTGGGGAATGGTACATGGGAGAGACATACCTCTTTTGGAATAATCAAGGGTTGGGATCCATAGTCAAGATCAAGGATATTCAAGTGTCATATTTAGTAGAAGCTATTGCATAGACACTTGGGTTGCTTGACACTAGAATATAGATGCCAGAATTGTTCACATAAGGTAACCTTGAGGTCAAGAAGGAGTTAACCCAGTGTTGATATGCGGTGGAATGTAAGGAGTATTGTGTGCTCACATAAACAGAGTGGATTTACTTCAAGATTTCAACTTATCACCAAAATACAATAGTGAGACCAAGCAGGGTAACTATTTTCTCTACCTGAGCATGCATCGCTCTAAGAAGGAAGTTCTTGGTTAACCTTCCACAATTGCTATACTTGGAGATTAAAAAGTGTTTCAAAGAAAACAAATGTGAAAGGAAGACCTTGCAGTTTCTATGCCTCATCATGAAATTTGTAGGAGGAAAAGCATCATTCACTACTCTAATGATACACTTAGGCATATTTATTTGGCTTCATGGTTTGAGATCATGAAGAGAAGATGCTAGTGACGACTCAATTAGAGGAGTTTTCACAACCACCACCCACTTAGGAAATGACAATAAAGGCCCATGAAATCATTGAACATCTACAAAAAATCCAAGAATAGGTCTCATGAAAACAAGAGCAACATGTAGGAATGAGTGGAGAAAATCCATTTGTGTACCAATGAGTAATGAGTCACCTTAATAAGGTGACCCAAACAGTTAGCTAGATGTAGAGGGGTGGTTCCATTTTCTTTGCCTAAAAAACATAGCTACCTTTGAGATCAAATCCCAATTCTTGAGAGTTGATGGTGTCGTTATCAACATGCCATCTATTTCTAGAAATCTCTAGGAATGCCACCACTTTTTTGGTGTAATTGGTGGAAGGTGAAGAGGCAATTGTCTTAGTGGTGCAACACTAGGGGTAGGAGATAGTAGCAGAAGAGGCTGACTATGTAGCTAAAGCATTGAATGCATCCAAAACATTTGTTCCAAACATATCTACACTTCAAGATGTGCAAGTGTCTATAGGCATGGTCAATGGGAAATTAAATGTAGTTGAGCATGAAAAGTTGCTAGAATTAGTAGGAACCAGGCAACTAACATGGGACATTTTTGATCTTTTGGAGAACCTCACCACAATGCAGTTAGAAATGCTAAATGCAAATGGTAGATGCATTATCTTGGTGGGTCAACTAGAAACAACTTAAGAACAAAATAAATGCTTGGCCATAGAGGTTGTCAAACTTCATGCGTAACTTAAAAATCAAGAAATTCTTAGTTTAAAAGTGATAAGAGATGAAGTTATCAAATAACTTTAAGAATGATTTTAGAAGGCTGAGGAGGAAGCAATAATGGCCATCTTTAAATAGTCTATAGTAGAAGTTAAAATGTACTCATTCAAAAAGGACTTGAATCATATGGCCCAAGAGAATGAAGCATTGCTAACACAAAATCATCACTTGAAAAATGTTGATTCTTAAAGAGATCAAATGTAAGAATTCATTCGTCAATAACAGAAGCATCTTGCCAAGGTAAAAACTAATCTAAATAAATTATCCTTAGAAAATCACAATTTTTCAATGGAGGAGGTACACAGCTTATGTCAAAAATTTGCTATTGAGATCATTGCCTAGAAGAATGAAGCTCTAAAATTTGAGAAAGTGAAAAATTACTATAGAGACTGGGCCAGCTTGCAAAAATAAGTTAATGAAAAAAACATCCAGATGATGAATGCAAAAATAAATGAAGCCCTCTAGCAACTCCAATAGGGAGGAGAAATGTGGTAGCCCATCCTTGATGGGATCAATGCCTACAAAAAAGTGGAGATCTACTTAAAGGAGTTGCAAATCAAGGAAGTGATAGAGTACATGGAGTTGACCAGTTTCCATTATGCAAACCTAGCAATGCTAACTGTCGAATAGCCATGATTAGAATTGGAAAAGCAAGTGGCTAGCTCATATCTAGTATATGAGGGTGAGTTTAAACACCATAAAGGCACCAAGAAAAATCTTGAAACAACTAACACTAAACTTGAGTTCTTAAAGGATGATTTAGAGAACAACAAGCTATTGCTGAGAACCTAGCTAGATGGATGAATGAATACTAGAAGTTGAAGAACATAGTTAGGGCATTTAACATTGAATGAAAATAGTTCATTGCTTGGTTTGTTAATGCGAAGGAGTTGTTTCTAGCAATCCCATGTCCTTGGGATGTGCCCATTCCAACCTACATTGGGGAAGCTGCATGGATGATGCACAATCCTAGGAGTAAGGCAGGGAAAATGAAAGCACTTCTAGATCCTTTTTGCCTCCCAGTTGAATTTGTAGTAGCAGTAGGATAGACATAGCCACTTCAACCACCACCCATGCATGAAGCCAATGAAGGTCCCTTGGAGCCTTAGGAACCACTATTGCCTTGGACCATTTGATCTTCTCCAACAAGATTCACATCATCAAGGAACATGCTACCCAATTTTGAAGATTTGAGTCATGGTGTTTAGTCTTGTATCCTGAATACCTTCATTTTTTGTAATGAGTTGATTTCTACACTCCATTTTTTGTCAAGTCAGTCAATTTATTTTGTTTGAAGAAAAGTCAATTAATAATCTCATACCTTCCAAATTTTATAAAAGAACTTGAGGATGAGTTTTAATTCAATTTTGGATGTATGATAAGATGTGTTTTTTTGGTTGCATTGACAAGACCTTATCAATGTAGCCTTATCATATGGGCCTCATTGACAAGGCTTAGTTGATGCATCATATCATGCGTTGATGTGGCCTTGTCAACATAGTGCTTGTAGTTAGCTATAAATATGTGCTTGCAATTGCATTTGTGACAAGTAGAGATTGTATTTGTAGTAGAGCTCTTATAGTTTTTCTATTTGAGAGTTAGAATTTTTCCCCTCAGTGTGCACAACAAGAGTCATTGAGTGTATAGATATTTATTCGAGCATTGTCATACCTGAGCACGATAGTGTATGTGGCAATAAATGAAAGCTTTCTAATAAGCCTTGTAGCATTTTGGATAGATTAGCTATTTCATTTATGCATTTAATATTTTTAGTTATTTATTAAATGTTTTCAATTAGTTATTAATTATTTTCTAGTTATTACATTAATGAAGCAATTAAGCTAGATAGAGTGCATACATAAGTACAACCGCTTCAAGCGTAACATGTATTTACTTGGTAATCCCAGTAGCATTATTGCTTGGTATGCCCAGTAGCATAGCGCTTGGTTGCTCAGTAGTGGATATGTGGGTTTAGGACATGTACAAAAAGTGGGATCGAATGCTTATGTTAGGATTAGGTATACATTAGTTAATCAGTTAATTTAGATTAGTTAATCAAATTCCTTTTAGCTACATTTTAAACACCAAACTATAAAACTAAAAATGATAAAAATCAGATGCTTGAGTTATACTGAACCATACCAATGAAAGTCACAAGTGTAATTGGAAAGACAATAATTGACCTTAGGGCTAGAATTCACTTCCTAAAAGATTGGTGCATTGGACATGATAAAGTCCATGAAATTTGACCAGATCACACATGAGCGCTTTGTGATTCATATGGTTGGGTGTAGGGGTACCTCACTGCTCATCAATGGCTCTCACTACCATGTGTTTGTGCATGGAAAATGAAGTGAGGTATAATGCTAGTGGGGCAACTTTTTCTTTAGACTTATGGATAAAGTTGGAATCTTTATATATGATAAAGTGCACTTCAAACCATGTTCAACTTAAGTCCAAATTTTGGTCATTACAAATGAAAGAAGGTGTAAGTATCTATGAACATTTAAATACTTTGAATTTTTATGTAAAGAAATTGTTAGATTTAGATGATAATACAGATGATGAGCATTAGGGAAATTTGCCTACTTAAATCATTACCATCATCCTATAATTTTCCTATCACAACATTAATGTATGGAAGGGATTATACATCCTTGAAAGTAGTTATTGCAGCTTTGTTATGGGAAGAAATTAGGAGATCATCTACTTCAATTTCTAGGTAAGCTTCAAATGCTTTGGTGGAAAGAGAAAGAATGATGGGAAGAATTGAATCATCCAAAGGAAGATCAAAATCAAGGGGTATAAAAAGTAAAGCAAGATGTTGGTCTTGTGGTAAAACTAGATACCTTAGAAAGGACTGTTAGAGTAAACAAAAGGATCAAAACAAGGGTTTTGATGAAAAATCCAAAGAAGCAAATATGGTAATTCAGGATTCAAGTATCATTGTTGATGAAGTTCTTCCTACTTATGTTGGTAGTCAATATCACAATGATTGATTATTAGATTCTGGTGCTTCTAACTAGATGTGTCTAGATAGAGATTGGTTTATCAATTATGAATCATATGATGTGAAGTTATTTATCTTGGTGATGATTATTCTTGTAAAATTGTGGGAAATGAAAGTATTAGAATTAAAATGTTTGATGACATTGTTTGAATAATAGAATATGTGAAACATTTACCTAATTTGAAAAAAATTTAATTTCTTTACGAGCATTAGACTCAAAAGGATATGATTTTGAAGGTGGTAAGAGTATTTTGAAAATTATCAAAGGGGCCTTGGTAGTGATGGAAGCTAATAAATGTGATAATAATATTTACAAGTTATAGGGTGCTACGGAAAGAAAATTTGCTAATTTAGCTTTTGTTGAGAATCTAGATTCTTCTTATATATGACATTAACATTTGGATTACATAAGTGTGAAAGGATTACAAATTTTGATAAAGTGTAATTTGATCTAAGAACTATAATCTTTGAATTTAAAATTTTGTGAACATTTTACTTTTGAAAAGCAATCAAGAGATAAATTTAAGGTAGGAAAGAATAAAAGCAAAGATATTATTAATTATATACATTTAGATGTATGAGGTTCATCACCTAAGGTATCACTTGGAGGCAATTGATATTTTGTCAGCTTTATTGATGATTTTTCTAGATAAGTTTGGGTCTATATGTTTAAAAATAAATTTGATGTTTTTTGTGTTTTTAAGCAATTTAAATCTTGAATTGAAAAATTCATAAGTAAATCAATTAATTTTTTGAAAATAAATAATGGAGGAGAGTTCAACTCTACAGGGTTTGAAAATTATTGCAGGGATGTTGAAATTAAAAGAGAGAAGATAGTGGCCTATACTCCTAAGCAAAATGGAGTTGCCTAACACATGAATAGAACTCTTCTTGAAAGGGTATGAAGCTTGATGGGCAATGCCAATTTGGATTAGTAATTTTGGACATAGGTTGTTTGAACAATATGTTTCTTAGTTAATAGATCACTAGAAATTACACTAAAGTGTAAAACTCTAGAAGAGGTATGGATAGGTAATTCCTCTTATTATTCTTTCTTAGAGTTTTTTGTTGTACTACACATTTTCTAGTTCCGAAACATCGATCTTCAAAATTAGATCTAAAATATAGAATGTATATGTTCGTTGGGTATGGAGATGATGTTAAGGGGTATTAATTATGGAATCTTACTAACTATAAAATCCTCTACAATAGATATAGTTTTTCATGAATCCTCTAATACTATTAAGCAAAAAGTAAAAGTTGAATAGGAACAAATAAATTTATTTAATGATTAACTGGTTGAGTTGGAGACTCAGTGATCTTCAAATAGACAACAAAAAGAGCTTTAGTTACTTGAAGAAGGTTTGTCAGATGAAGAGATAGAAAGAAATACAACTGCAAAGCCTCTAAGAAGATCTACATGAGTAACTGTTTCTCCCAAGAAATTTGATGTTTATGTTACACTTGCATTATTTTTAAATGGAACAAAACTAGACACATATCAACAAGCTATAGAAGATACTTCTAGTTCTAAGTGGAAAGAAGTAATGTAAGATGAGATTGATTCTTTGGAGAAACATAAAACATGGGTTTTGGTGAAGCTTCCAAAAGGTAGAAAAGCTATTGGCTATAAATGGGTCTACAAATTAAAGAAAATAGTTGATGGTGAAATTAACACATACAAAGGAAGAGTGGTAACAAAAGATTATTCACAAAAGGAAGGCATATATTTAACAAAAAATTTTTTTACTAGTTGTAAAATTGGCTTTTGTTTGGATTTTGTTGGCTCTAGTTTATTTATTTGATATAGAAGTAGAACAATTAGATGTAAAAACAAAATTTCTACATAGTTAATTAGATGAGTAAATATATATGAAACAATTAAAAGGTTTTGTATAGATAGGCAATGAAGATTTGGTTTGTAGAATCAAGAAGTTATTATATGGCCTAAAGTAATCATCTAGGCAATGGTATAGGAGGTTTGATTTTTTCATGTTGAGCCATAATTTCCAAAAAAGAGTTTATGGCCTTTGTGTGTATTTTAGAATTAGTTCCATTGACATTATTTAGTTTTGGTGCTATATGTTGAAGACGTGCTTATTGCAAGCCAATGTATGTTGGAAATCAAACAGTTAAAGGCTCAATCATCTAGGACATTTATATGAAAGATCTAGGAGCAACAAATCAAATATTGGACATAGAGATATACAAAGACAGAAGAAATGGTAAGCTATGGTTTTTACAAGAAAAATATATTCAAAAAATCCTCATGCATTATAATATGATGGATGTTAAACCGATAAGCACCCCTTTTTCTATTTATTTCTAGATTTATTTGGATTTAACATCTAGTTTAGAAGACGAAAAGTAGTATATGTCTCATGTTCCTTATGCAAACATACTAGGAAGTTTAATGTATGTCATGGTATGTATAAGACTAGATATTTCTTTTGTAGTTGGAATTGTCAATAAATTTATAGAAAATCATGGTAAAAACCATTAGGCTATAGTAAAATAGGTGCTTCATTATTTAAAGGGCACTAAAAATTATTTTATCATGTATAATAAAGATAATAGTGAAATTATGGGTTTTCTTGATTCTAATTATGTATGTGAGTTAAATAAGAGTAGATTATAACATGAAAAATTTTATAGAAAAAGCTCAAGTTTATAAATTGTAAAACCAAATAAAATGTAATGTCATACCGTTATTTGGAAACATCAAACTTTAATTATGTTAGAGTGATATTAGTAAAAGGAAATGCTTAAAGATTACCTTATGAAAACATCCTTGTCATTCAATTTTCTAATATGATAATGTCATTATGAAGCATCTTTAAATCTCTCTATATTCATTATGATGTATATGTGGTTATCTTTCCAAAAGTAGCTCTCATTAATGGTTATCCATAATATAAAGATTTTTTTAATGGTAGTTATGAAAATAAAAACTCGATAATTGTATGTATCCTCAGAACATGTAGCCAATAGAAAATTTTACTAAAATTTTGTTAAACATAATATTGTATCAAATTAACATCCCCATAGAGAGAAAACCTCTAGCTTGCAAAACACAAGCTCCATGCTCTATCCAACTATGTAATGCCTCAATAATAATTATTTGGTCTTATGGATCTAATATAACCATTGACAAAAAGAAGTGCATATTTACAATCATGGTGGCAAGAGCCCAAAGTAAGAGTCAAGTATGATACCTTATGAATTTCATTAATTGCTAATACTACAAGATTTTAAATTTTCATATATAAGAAAAATCAAAGTTTAGATTATCGTGTAGAAGAAAACTCAAAAATTTTAGCTCAAGATGATTTTGCTCTAAATGAAATAGTAAACATTTTGGTGTAGGAACAACCTTTGCTCTCACCAAGTATTAATTTCAACTTTCATAGCATAGGGGATACTTGAATGAAGTTGTTGGCCAGGTTTGGAGTCTTTTAAATTATGTTTTGTAAGTTTGTGCAAGCAACTAAGATCTACAATTCATAGTGTAATTCTAGTGGACTAGAAGGAAAATGCAACTCATAGTCCAAGCACAAATTAAATGTCTCAAGATAATGTTGGAGCCTCAAATTGTAGTTGGAGTGTAGATCACATTAGACTAACATTGGATTGTAAGGAAAGTGTAGCTTCTAGTCTAGTTACATTATCAATAAAAGCTGATTTGAAGGTTTAGATTGCGATTAAGGTGTGGCTTACGACATGTTAATAGTAGATTGTCGGTACACTATGACTTACAATTAGGTCACACTAGTCAATGACCATTTTTTAGAATCTCTTTGAGTGTAACTTATAATGAGGTTGCAATAGAAATCTCCTATAGATTTGCAGCCAAGTTGTAGGAAGCCATTATGATGTTTTTAAAAGTTATTTAAGCCACAAATTTTTGGGGACTTGGGGCATTAACCTTAAGATATCTATAAATTGAAATTATTTGGGTTTTTTGGGAGAATTTGCTCATTTTCTATTTTGGCAACATTGTGTACTTTTTAAAAGAGAGGAGAGTCGATACTTCTATTTTTCTCTTGGGAATTCTTTGTGCATTGTGAGAAATGGTGATAGGTTTCTTAAACCATGAGCTCTACTATGCAAATTGCGTAGAAGAGATTAAGTTCCTACTTTTATTTGTGTGTTAAGTTTCTTATCTTGTATTTTTAACTTTTCATCTAATTTTTAGTTTTACAAAGTTGGTTTCTTCGAAATTGGCTTATATCTTCGATTTACAATTTTGGTGATGAAATTATTACAGATTAATGTGTAAAAGTACATCCTTACCACATTTACAAAGCTTGAAATAACAACGTAGGTAATAGTCCTTTTGTAAGCTTAATGAGATTCTTCATAAACCACTTAACCATAATTTGGTAGAGCTTTCATGCAATTCTATATATATTAGTAACAAGCTTTAACTTAATCAAATGATTGTTATTTCATATAAATATTTGTCTTAAAATCCAACCTTTTTGTAATACAAAATTTTGAAGATTATGGAACACATATATTTTTGTTACTTTATAAAAGCATTTTTGGAATATGTATTTTACACTACATTGTTGAAGCATAAAAAGTTTTACTTTTTATTTATTTAGCCTATCACTTTGCTATTTTTTTTTGGTTAATTTATGTTCTTAAGCCTTACAAATGTATTTTTCTTTCATACCTTGTATGTTACTAGAACATTTGTGCATGTGTTCTTTGTTCACTTATATATGTGACCTTCCTTCATTGTCATTGTGTCCATGTTTTGTTTTTGAAAAAAATCATAGCGATACTTATTTTAATGAAAAGAATTGAAAAAGGATGCAAAGTAATACCTTTAATTTCTCTTCATTTCCAGGTTACCAAAATCATTATTTGTTTTTTATTTTATTAAATTCTAAGCAATTAAGGTGTCCTCTTTAAATGATTAAGGGTACAACTTGAAATTTATTTAACAATAAATTCTCATTATGATATTTAAATTATTACCATTTTTCCTTTGTTCCCATGCATTGTTAAGTTAAATTGTATTGGTTATTAGCTAGGTGGTTAGCTCCCACAACATTGTACTTGAAGGTATTAGGTTTAAATCTTGGTACTAGCACCTTTCTAAAATTGCTAACATAAAGACAAAAAACCTAACCAATAGCTACCCTCTAAAAAGAATAATTAAGGTAAATTTTAATATAAAGACATGTCTTAGGTAACATTACCTTTTTTAATGGTAGGGAAACTTGAGGTAGATGGCACAACCTCTACCTATACAACAAGGTAGATGTGACCCACTAATGAAAAGGGTTCCACCAAAAGGTTACTTCACTACTACCACAAATGTAAATGAAGTCAAGATTTGAATTCACAATCTTTATTTTCTAATTAAATTTATTTTAAATAATTAAAAAAATACTTTAACATGCCCTTAATAACACCACCTATGCATACTTTCAAGAGCATTCAATAGCTGGAATAGATTATTGCAAAGTTACATAGTGTTGTATGTATAGTTAAAAATTTGACAACATAATGCACCCATATAAATAATCAGGGGGAAGCATTAATTGTTAGTTCTTTCCTTTCTTTGTTTTTATTATTTTACCATACTACTTTTCTTGATTTGTATTCATTAACCTTTATTTAATAAGGGATGTTGAGTTCCTTCTATTTTGACTAAAGGACTTTGAAGTTGTGAATTAATGATTAGAGAAGATATAAGAAGATAGTTCAAAAGAGTAGGGAGTACATTTGTGAAATTGGAGGCTTACTCATTAACCTCCATGATTTAGTTCAATGTTTCAATAATAAGCGTTCCATTGATCTTTAATGCATTTGGCTACTTTTCAAGGTTTCTGGCTAATTAATTTATAAGTATAGCTTTCACTAACTACTACAACTTGGTTATTTTGATTTCTTTTCCTATACTCTATTGACTGATCCTATCTATAAGAAGGATGATCTTCTAAGGCTTATTATCACCGTTGGGTTTCTTGGTTGTAAGACTTATTTTAATGTTGGATCATTTACTTTTTAGCCTTTTAATTTAATGTCCTTGTTATTTCTCATTTATAATTCTTGGTCCTCCATAGTTTCTTATGATATTGAAGGCTCTGATACTGATTTGTAATGTATGATTCCATGACTTAACAAAAAACTTAGATTCTTAAGTAAGAAAATAGAAAGAGAAGCTATTTTTATATTGAGAAATTTACTTGCAGCATAATTACATCATCGAATCTCCCTCTTTCTTAGGTATACTAGTATTCAATATAACATCCTACAATTAGGCTTGGTATATGTTAGGCTATAGGAGTGATTAGATTCTCTTTTCTATATTTTTAGAAAGGATCTTTATGTTATCCTTCAATCTAGCCATCTACTCTTATTTGAGCCCTTGTCACAACTTTAAGAGACATCCAAGGGAAGAGTTAAAACCCTTGGCTAATAACTAGGTGCTAGATTTGACTAATATTCTTTTATCTATATTTTCTTATATGTGAATTAAGAAGAGGATTGCTCGTAGAAAACCTTAGTTTGATGTAGATTACTTGATATCTCATAAAGATTTTTTAGTTTCACATTTTCATATTTCAATGCTAAAAAATTATAGAAAGCTTATTTGATTTAAAAAAGGATGTTCATGAATGAAGATCAAGAAAGAATGATCAATGACCTCAAATCTAATTTGATTTTTTTAGAATTTCTTCCAAGATGGATAGCAAAATGATTAGGATTTTCCTTATCTACTATTCAAACTTTCTTTAATAACCTTTTTAGTTAATAGGTTCCTCCTATTATGCAAGATAACTCTAGTGTTCTTGAGTTATCACTTGATGACATTTTTATAGGAATTCAAAGGTTATCTTTTAGGAAAGGTATTGATGTTAATGGATTATATGCATAGGTTCTTAAATGTGATACTCCATTCATATGGAAAAGTAGCTTGCAATCTTCTTAATAAGGGACTTCAACATAGTTTGGATAGCTCTTGGTGTTCTAGTCAAGTAGTCTTGCTTTTCAAAAAGGGAGATAGGACATGTCTTAATAATTACCAATTAATTATAATCAATATAGTTTTTACTAAGCTTTTGGGCACTCTTTTAAAAAATAAAAGTAGTTCATAGGCAAAAATGTAAGGTCTTCATGGTTAGTCATAAGTAGGATTCAGGAGAAATCATTCTACTATAGGCCATCTAATAAATTTGTATTATTATGTAGAGAAAAAAAAGCCCCAAACATAAAAATTTTATATGTTTTGCTAATTTTTCCATGGTGTATGATTTTATTTCTCGAGATAAAATTTGGAAGAGATTGAGTAGCATTGACATTCTACAAGACCTACCTTCTATTGCTAAAAGAACCTATGAGATGGTTAACATTTTATTGAAGATAAGCTTACTAGAAAATGAACAATTATCAATAATTTCATAGGAGTTAAAGAAGGCTATCATTTATTCCCTAGCCTTTTTCGCATATTTATAAATGAATTGGAGGAATGGATGCAAAATGTCTCTAATCATGTTGTGTTAGTGAATAAATTATTTTTGAGCATGCTTCTCTTTGTAGATGATGTGGTCTTGATTACAAAATCTACTATAGGATTAAATTATATTCTTCAAATTCTTCATAACTATTGCAACCATTTTGGTATAAAAGTTAGTATTAATAATACTAAAATTATATTTTGTGCTTCTTTTAGAAGTATATTTGCATCCTCTTAAAGTTGAAGCCCTTTGTCAATTTATTGCTTATACTTAGAAGTTAAGTCATACGGAGGAGGGTAATTATGCAAAGGAGATAATGAATGCTACAAATGAAAATGGATGGTTACATTAAAAAAATTACAGCTTAAATCATAGAATATTGTAATAAAGGATTACTCTTTAAACAAAAGGATTTTTTAAAAAACTATAAAAGGAAAATTGTTACCTAAAGTTATCCTTCGATCTAGCCATATGCTCTTATCTGAGCCTTTGACACAACTCTAAGACACATCCAAGGGTATAGTTGAAAACCTTAGCTAATAACTAGTTTCTAGATTTATCTAATGTTCTTTTATCTATACTTGCACAAGTGAAAAGTTAGAAAAGGCCTTCTTCTAGAAAATGTTGGTTTGATGTGGATTATTTGACAACTCATAGAGATGTTTTAGATTCACATTTTGATGTTTCAAGGATAAAGAATTATAAAAGGATTATTCAATTTTAATAAAGGAAGTTCATTAAGTAAGAGTAGGAAAGAATGATTAGTGACCTCAAATCTATTCAAAAAGGCTTTTAGAATTTCTTCCAATACAGATAAAAAAATAATTAAGATTTATCTTATCTGCTTTTCAAACTTACTTTAACAACCATTTTAACCAAGAGGTTCCCTCTATTATATAAGATAATTCTAGTGTTCTTGAGTTATCCCTTGATAAAATTTCTATAGGAATTCAAAGGCTATCTTCTAGGAAAGATGTTTATATTAATGGATTATATATAGAGCTTCTTAAATGAAGTATTTTATTTGTGTGAAAGCAGCATGCAACCTTCTTAATAAAGGGCTTCAATATGGTTTGGATTACTCATAGTGTTCTAGTGATGTAGTCTTGCTTTTCAAAAAGGAATATAAGATATACCTTAATAATTATTAATTGGTTACAATCAATTCAATTTTCAATAAGCTTTTAGAAACTATTTTTAAAAATAAAATTAGTTTGTGAGAAAAAATTACAAGATGATCATGCTTAGTGACAAGTAAGATTCTAGAAGAATCATTCTATTGTAAAATATTTGATAATTTTACATTATTGTGTGGAGAAAGAAAAAAGCCCCAACCAAAAAAATTTTATATGTTTTATTGATTTTTCTAAGGCATATGATTTGGTTACTTGAGGTAAACTTTGAAAGAGATTGGATAACATTAACTTTCTATAAGTTCTTCTTTCTATTTCTAAAAGAATCTATGAGATGGTTAACATTATTATTAAAGGTAATCTTACAAGAGAATAAACAATTATCAATAGTTTAGTAGGTATTAAACAAGGCTTTTCTTTATCCCTTGACCTTTTCGGCATATCTACAGATGAATTGGAGAAATGGATGCAAAATGCCTCTAATAATACAATGCTAATGAATGAATTATTTTTTAACATGCTTTTGTTTAAAAATGATGTGACGTTGATTACAAATCAGCCACAAGATATAACTTATATGCTTGAAATCCTCCATGAGTACTATAACCATTCTAGTATGAAAGCTAATATTGATAAGATTAAAATTCTAGTTTGTAGTACTAGAAATAGAAATTAAAATTTTTTCTTGGGAAAAAAAGACTTGATATATGTGAATCTTATAAATATTTGGGAGTTGAATTTACTAGTAATCATAGTTTGAATATCCCTTGCTTAAAGAGTTTCATGTGGCATGTGAGCTCTGTTTTCTCTAACAAATAATTGTAGCAACAAACATATTTTGGTAGTAGAGATTAAAATAAAAAATTTTCATAGTTGTTTCAAACCTATATTATTATATGGATGTGTTGCATGGGGACCTTTTATTTCCACACATAGTTAGAAAAAATTATAGCATGTTCAAAAATCGGTTCTTATATGTGAATTTCAGGAAAAAATGTAGAATTCTTATGATCTTACATTCAGAAGTAGATTTGCTTCCTCTTGCAATTGAATCCCTTTATCAAGTTATTTCTTATACTTAGAAGTTAAGTCACATGGAGGAGTCAATTATGCTAAGGAGATAATGAATGCTACATAAGAAAATGGATGGTTGCATCATGGAAAAATGTAGTCTTAGTCATGCAATATTATAATAGAGGATCTTCCTTTAAACAAAAGGTTCTTCTAAAAAACATTAAAAGAAAAAGTGTTAGCTAAAGTTTAGTTGATCATGTGACAAAAAAAGCATTTTTATTTATGTTATGTTAGAGAAGATTTGCATTCTAGTATTCCAAAGTATCTATTCTTAGCTATTCCTATTCATTTAAGGAATCAAATTATGAGAGCAAGAATGGGCTTTTATCATATCCTTATTAAGAGAAGTCATTAGATTTATTTATTGAGAGAACATATTTGTAGACTGTGCAAAAAAAAAAAAAAAAAAAAAAAAAAAAAAAAAAAGAAAAAAAAAACATAAAGGATGAAGAACATCTCTTTTTATTTTGCTCATCTTTGTCTTAGATTTGAATGAATTATAATATTAATTATAATCTATTGATTATTTTTTTTAAATTGATCCTATTTTCTTGGGGCATTACATTAATAAGGTTTTCAACATTCTTCAAAATAAGCCTTTAAATATAAACCTTGTAGCTCAAAGCTTAAGAAACAACACCTATCATCCTTAGTTACTATTCAATCATATTCCATTTAAACACTAACAGTCTTTGTACAAGTGGATTTAAGGTCAAGTTGTTTAACTAATTTGAGTAAAGTAGAGTTATTTGATGCTCTACAATATATAAGGTAGGAAAAAACATCTTTCATAAGTATTGGTCCATTTACAAAAATTAAAGAAACCTAAAATTTGCATAAATATGATTTAGTAGTGGTTGGTATTCTCTTTAAGGTAACTTTCTTTCATTGATTTGTGATTTCTTGCTTTTGAAATGTAGTGGTATCTTATTATTATTATTATTATTAGATTACAAGATGAGTTCTCTTAGATAATGTTGGCTAGTCTCTATTGAAATGGTTCCCACCATAGTGGTAGTAGCTCCAGTACTACTACTTTTATGAGGCTAGATTTTGTGCACTCACTATAACTTGCATTGCTATTAAATGATCATCTTCTATTTCCTCATAATTCTTGGCAATACATTGATCATCAAGAGTTTGAGGATTATGAGGCTTATTCTTCATTTGTAAGGTAGATGATAGGTCATTTGCGAATCTTCATGCCAAGTCAAGGTCATATTTCTAAGGTAGGTATTTAATCAAGGAACAAAATTCCTTATAATAATCATTTATAACTCTTCTAACCATCCTTAGGGATTACAAGTGAACTTTTCTATCTTTGATAAAGAATTCAAGAATGAAATTTTTAATAAATAAAGAAACAAATTTATCCTTTGTAGAATTGAATCTTTTACGAATCTCATTTCACCATGAATCCATTGATCCACTTAGATATCAAGATGCTACTTATGATTGTACATATTCATCTATATTTGTCATAGTAAAATAGTTTTGAATCTCCTCCAACCATTTCTTGGCCTTCCTCAAAGGACTAGCTTCTCCATCATATTTTTCAAATCGAGTCTTCTTGGCATGAATCTAGCCTAAGGGTTCTAATGATTTCACTTGTTTTGTATTTGATTTCTTCCTTCCTTGACTCTTGGACCTTCTTAAAGAGTTCATAATCTCTTCTTGTCTTGGAGGTAAAAAATATTTTTTTCAAACATTTGGTAACAATAATAATGATGATGGTCCTCTAGGCATTTTCAGCATAGAAATTTGAGAAGTTTCGACTATTGCAGGCCTTTGTATTTCTAAAAAGCCTATAATTAGCTAGTAATTGATTTCATAAAATTAAGAATATATATTTGTGTCTTTTGCACCATCTCTGAAACATCATATATTGTTCATCAAACTATTAATTAACATAAATTATTTGTATGTAGTTACACTCAAAATCTTACATCTAGTTTTGTAGTTGCTTCATCTATTATTTCACCCCCTATTTTATGATTTTCTAATGATTTCTTCTTATAGAAAAAGGCTAGACAATTGCAGGATGTTAGAATTTGAAGGACCTTCATCTTATCCTCTTGATGTTATGGATATTAAAGATGGTTTATATAGGTCCTAACCAAGCTAGAGTTAACTTCTCTTAGCTAGGGTTACTTGTCATTTAAGTTTTGAACTCTAATGTATCAACTTTGTTCTTCATAAAGGTTTGAATATCTATATTGATCTCTAAAATAATAGTAAGAATATTAGAGTCTTTAAAGAAACCAAATTGTGGAATTATGTTAATTCCTTAACCTCTCATTCTAACTCCCATAAATTTAAAAATTTGGCTTTTAATGATAAATCTTTGTTCTATATTAGTTGTTTAATATTTGGGAGATATGTTTGGGTTAATAAGCCTTCCTATATCCACATATATTGTATTTATTGCCTTCATTATGATATGTTACCAAATTCTTATGATTGGGCCAGGTTGTTTAAAGATTGTCTTATCTTAACAATATCCCAAATTAAGAATACTTAGAGAGTGGTGATATGTTCATTAGTTTACTTCTCTTGGAATATTATTTTAGGAGGAGAGGAAAGTTTTGTGATTTATCAATTAATAAATATAGATCGTAATATAATTATTTCTTAATGTTCAATTTCCAAAGGGTTTCTACTATGAAGAAAAATGAAACTAATTATATTCTTTATTTTGATATTATTAATTTTGTCTATCTAGTCTCCATACTTAATGACTTGTCTTTCTTCTTTTTCTGACAAAAAAAGAATAAGGTAAAAGAAAAGGAAAAGAAAGTCGAATCCTCTTCTCAATGATTATGGTTTCACATCCTAGTACTATAAGAGATTATGTCAATTTGTACTATAGTTAGCTAGGTACATTCTTTCCTCAACATCAACTATTTTTTAAACTCACTTTACAAAGATGAGCATTTAATGAAGGATTTATATTTTTACATAGAGATGGATAATCTTTATTAGAAAGACTTAGATAATTCTCCTAATAGTCCACACCAACTATTTTAGGCTATAATAATCAAGAAAATGATGGAAGGTCATAAATAATTAAAAGATATAACACCTAAGGTGTTCCTTTTTGAAAATTTGAGCCAAAAATTCCTAACAACCAAAAGATGCTATAAATGCTAAGTACAAAGAGATAATAAGAATCTTAAAGTTAATCAATCTAACTAAGTCCAAAAAAACTTTGATAATCCTTCTGATAGGCCATACCAACTATTTTAGGCTATAATAAGTAAGAAAATGATGAAAGGTAATAGGTAACTAAAAGAGATAACACCTAATGGGTTCTTTTTTGAAATTTTGAGCCAAAAATTCCTAATGTTCAAAAGATTCTATAAAGGGTAAGTATAAAGAGACAATAGGAATCTTAAATTTAATCAATCTAACTAAGGTTAGAAAGACTTAGATAATCCTCCTAATAGCTCATACCAACTATTTTAGGCTATAATAAGCAAGAAAATGATGGAAGGCCATAAGTAGCTAAAAGAGATAATACCTAAGGGGTTTCTTTTTGAGAATTTGAGCCCAAAATTCCCAATGCCTAGAAGATATGATAAATAGTAAGTATAAAGATATAGTAAGAATCTTAAAGTTAATCAATATAACTAATGCTAGAAAGACTTAGATAATCCTCCTAATTGACCATACCAGCTATTTTAGACTACAATAAGCAAGGAAATGATACAAGGTCATAAGTAAGTAAAAGAGATAACACCTAAGGGGTTCCTTCTTGAAAATTTTTCCAACTCTGCAATCACAATATGATAAGAGCTTGATCTAAACATGGGTATGATCAAGGTGAATAACTATTAAGAATATATGTAAACACTCTAATAATTTCTCACCCTTGTTGATTGAAGATGATCCCAAAGAGACCACTAGAAGGAGAACCTTCAGAACATAGGGGCAAAAGATCAAGAGGCCATGGAAGAGGCCAAACTGGAAAACAAACTACACAAGCAGAACATGTAGAGAAGGAGGCTCAATCATACAAAATTCATCAATAAACCTTTGTTAGAGATCACTCATCCCAAGGAGAGGTAAAGATTCCACAAGCACCTAAACGAGGAAAACAGCTCATGCTATCACCAGAATGCCTATAGGCCATCCAAAAAAAGTTAATCATGTCCACGATTATCGTGGAACTAAATTTTTGTCCATTTATGGAATTTTATTTAGAAGTAGTGAAGACACATCTCTAAGCATCTTTTTTATGACCCAAACTCATTGATAGTGGCTAATAGAAATTAGGATAAATGTACTAGTTTTATTGGAAAAAATAGGCCGATGCCATTATAAAAATTGAAGGAGTCTCTATATCATATATAGTGGAAGAAACTGGCAAGGCCCTTAATGTTCCCAATGAATGGGTAAATGTGGCATAGATCTCCACTAGATCTAAAATTGATGCAAAATAATTGTGGTTACAAAGAGTAGGTAAGAAAGATAAATATTATAGTGAGCTCACAACAAAAGAAAAGATATATTTCAACATTGTCACCTACCACTTGTTCCCTACAAAAAAGCTTAATAGAATATCAACATATGTTGTTGGAGGTAGTGCTATCATGATGGAAAAGTTCAACACCAACATCATCCATCTATACTTTCTTGAAATTCAAAGGTATTTCAAGGAAAAGAAGGCAAGAAAGCTAATACTCCCATTTCCTTGTCTTATCAGAAAGCTATGCAAGTAAGATAGAATCCAAGGGTACACCAATGATGTCCCTAGAAACATGTAGAGTGATTCATATGGAGAAATGTTCAAACAAGTGCTACCAAATTAGCATCAGGTAGAGAAACTAGTAGGCATTGAGGGAATTGTAGGTTCCACTCTTACCGATAGCATTGTAGCTACTAGCCAGTAACAAAAAACTAGTCATAGTAATCAACCCCCAAATAAGCAACAAGAACATTAGTAGTAGGATTATAGACCTTATATGAGCTATCTGCAACAAATTTTACAAATCATAAATTGGGCAATAAGGGAGGAAGCTGATTTGTATAAAGTAAGAGAGAGCTCCATTAGGCCTACCATGTCCATAAATCCAACTAGTGGGAAAGTGTCATTGCAAATAGGAGAAGAGGATGATTGGACAAAACAAATTTTAGGGAATGTTGCATCATTGCAAGTGATGCTAGAAATAGGTGAAGGAGCCACAATCATGGTTATGTAGTATCAAGATGTAATAGGAGTAGCTAAAGTATCACAAATTATGTCAAAGAATCATTCAATATTCCTATTATGTTGTTGGTTGATATTTTTGGAGTGAGAGATGCTTAAATTCTTACTAATACCTTAATGAATCATGGAAAACATGAAGACATATTCAATATACTACTATAGATAGGATAAGTAATGCAAAATATTTTTGATGTCCTCAATGATATCACTACAGTTTTGTCTAAATTAATTACCACAAATGGAAAGTTGGTCATGGCTAAGACCAAGGTTGAGCATGCAGAAAATGGAGTTTAAAGATTACAAAAAGGGTTAGCCACCCTAATACTTGAAAGAAAAGATCCAATATATTTTGTAGCACCAAGCCAACTTGAACAATTAAAAATTAACCATGTGAGGTGCTTGATTGATCATAACATGAAGATGGAAAATGAAAAGAGGAAGACAATGTGGGATGGAGTAGTGGTAGAATCTCAAACATATGCATATGTCAAAGCACTCATCACCTTGCAAGAAGAAAACAAGTAACAAGTTACTAATAATTCTTAGCTGAAAAACATTGAAACATAAAAGAATGTTTTTGAGGAGAGCATCCAACAACTCTAAGAGAAACTAGTTTATGTCAACCAAGACATGAGTCACTTGACCCATGAAAATTGAACCTTGTTAAAGGAAGAATTTCATGCTATCTAATAGAAATCTATAATTGAAATTAGTAGATGGTAGAATGATTCCAAGAAGTATGAGATACTTAAGAAGAATTTTAGAAACCAAGTGAACATGTACAAATAGATCAATGAGAAAGATATCTAGATGGGAAAGGCTAGAATCAACTCAATTTCTATACAAAATCCTAATTGGAAGCCAATTCTAGATAATCTTACTCATGTTCACCAAGTAGAAATAAACAATAAAGACTTGCAGATTAAGGATTTGATATAATACATGGGATTTGCAAACCTTTGATATGCTAATAAAGCCATGTTAATATTAGGTAGGCCCAAAAAAAAATTAGAACAACAAGTAGCAGTAGTATATGCATTATGTGAGAAAGAATTTGTAGCTAGAAAATATGCTGTATATAAATTACATGTTGTAAATTCTAAGCTCGAGATTCTGAAAGCTAGCTACTTGGCCCAAAAGAATGTAGGAGCTAACCTAGCTCATTGCATGTTAGACTCTCAAGAATTGAGAAAGTTGGCTAGAACTTTTGAGAAAGAACAATGGCAAGTTGCAGCATGGTATGTGAAGGCCAATCATATATTTCTGCAATTGTCATTTCCATGGGATGTACCTACTCTATCAAACATTACTAAACAAGCATGGATGGTACATGATCTTAGGATAGAGGAGAAGAAACTTCAGGTACTAGTAAATAGGTACCAATTGAAAAAGCCTAATGACAAAAGGAAGTAGCCAATGGAAGAGCCACCATCACCAGGAACATGAGCTACATCAAACTACTCCAATTTTTGTTTTGTTTTCTTTTCTTTTGTCATATAATTGTGTCATATTTTGTAAACACACCACTATGGCATTCCAACTCATGTAAATAGTTAGTTAGTCATTTCAAGTTGAATCTACCTTCTAATTTTGTAAGGGACTTTATCCTCATTTTTTTTAGCTTGAGGACAAGTTTCCAATCAGTTATGGAGGCAGGATAAAGTTAATTTTTGGAGTAATGTGATATAGTAGAAATGATTTCATAGATATAATGTTGTAATCCATGCTATGTACATCCTTATAAATATAACACTTGGGTACAGAATCTAATAACCTTTTCATTACACCCTTAGGTAGACTCTTGAAGTTTGTTTCCATAGACTTAGCAATAAAATTGAGTGCTCGTAGTGTGATGTTTCATAAGTGATTGGTGTCTTTATTCAAATGAGTTGTACTTGAACATGATTCATGATGAAAATAAAGATCAAGATTTCTCTTCATCATTGCAACATTCCTTAGTTTTCTATTTATGCACTTAGCATAACTTTTACTATTTTCGTAGCTTAATACTTTATGTTCTACAGTACTTTACCTTGTTTATTAGTAAGCAGTATGGATACAATTGGTTTTGAGCATTAAGTATAGTTATCTAGTAATCCATTAGTGGTGTTGCTAGGTTTACCTAGTAGTAATTCCACTCATTAATCCTAGTGATAACCGCACAAGTCCAAGGCATGAATGATAGACCAAGAATGGATGTCCATTGCACTAAGATAGAATAGATTTACATTTCTATTGTTACATAGACTCAGGATTTAATATTCATTTTACCATGTTTATGATTAGAAGCACTAATGGTTGAAATAAAATTAGTAATCATATGCCTTACTAAGAGCTAAGCCATATACTAGAACTTCACTAACTGAAGGTGGGAAGACAATGATCTTAAACTTGAACTTAATTACTATCATAATAACATTTTCCATCCATGGATTACTATATGGTAACACGTTGGTACCCATAACTTATATTTTAGAGTGGTGGGATACTTCATGGTTCATCACTATGTAATAAATATTAATTAGTGTTAACTAATTGTACATGATGCAAAAATCATTATTTGAAATATTACTAGCATAAAAATAACACAAGAAGGAAAAATAACTCGCAAAAGGGAGTGAGGATGAAATAAAGGAAAAACATAGGAAAGCATCTTTATTTAGTTTTCAAGTCAAATTAGAAAGATTACAAAACACTCACAAGACAAACTCACAAATCAATTACTCCTATTACATTAATCCTTATATAGGAGATCATACACTCTCAACTCACTAATCATAACCAATCCAAGATGGATTTAAATAGTTTGATCCAAGGTTAAAATAATGGAAACAACCAATAATTAACTCAAAAATATCTTCACTCTTTCTTTTATAACAAGTTTTAGAAATCTTAGCTCTTCTTTAGAAAATCCTAAAACTAGCAAATGGTAGAAGAGAAAAGTGAATTGCAATAGAAGTTAACTATAGATTTTGTCTTTACATCTCTAATAATCTTCCACTTGAATACAAATTATTCAGATTGATGTAAAATAAGATGGAACAACTTCATCAATCAATACTCTATGCCTTCCACAACATGTAGAAAGTCACAGGTGCACACAACTATTCGAGGAGCATCTCTACATGAAACATCCTAACGAACTAGGCCTCCTTAAGTGAAAAGAACATAAGATAGCATTACACCAATACTAACAAATGCTATCCCAAAATTCATAATAGATGCTAACACAAAAATTGGATAAAAACAAACTAATATACAACTCCCACTTATTTCTACTAGTTATGATCTTGAGAGAATAACCATAGCTAGAAAATGATATTATCAAAAGTCAATTGTATCTTCCATAAAGTTTTCATGTTTGGAAGACTCAGGTTCATTGGAAGTACTACCATTAACCTTTAAAATGGACAATCTCTACACACATGTCCAACCTTTTTGTAATGTCAACATCTCGATATCTATCTCTTTTGCTTATGTTCAAGATGAAAAGCTTCATCTGATGATGGGCCTTCATTTGATGTAAACCTTGATTATATGAATGCCTAATTTCTTTAGCCAAAATAGCACCTACAACCTCATCAAAATCCAATACACATAATGTGTTTCTACTTAAATTTATTATGAGATTATCCCAAGATTTAGGTAATGAAATAAGAAATATCATAGCTTTATCTTCATTATACATTCTTTTCCCAACTACAGTCATTTGGGAAATAATAGTATTAAAATGTTGCAAATAAGATTACATTGATTCATTCACCTCTGAATTAGGCTATGAAATTTTTTGTGTAGGAAGACATGATTTACAACAATATCTGATTGATACAAAGATTCTAACTTGCACCAAAAATCATATGCTATTGTTCCTTGTTACCCTTTAATAAGAATGCAATCCTCGAGAGATCATCAAATGCTTGCAATATTTTTTCAATATAGCTATTCCATTCATTTACAAGAATAAATGTAGGTCTTACATTTGATCCTTATATCTGTAATTCAAGATCTTGACCAAACAACATATCTTCCACTTTGATCTTCCAAAGCTCATAATTTTGGCCATCAAATTTGTCTACTAAGATCAATCTTGTCTTCTCCATTTAGCACAACCTACACACAAAGCTTTTACTTAGAAATAAAAAAATAATCTACAAAACCAAGTTACCCTATAATATCAATGAATTAGTAACAAACATTACACAATTTTAACCTTGTGCTTTGATACCACTTGTTAACTAATTATGCATTTTGTAAAAATCGTTATTCAAAATATTAGTGCACAAAAATAACATACGAAGGAATAATAAGTTGTAGAGGAAGTGAGGAAGAAACAAATGAAAAACATAAGAAAGAAACTTTATTAAATTTTCAAGTTAGATTAGAGAGATTACAAAACACTCTCAAGACAAACTAATAATTTCTATCATTACAATAACCCTCATACAAGAATTTATATACTCTTAACTCATTGACCATAACCAACCTAAGATGGATTTAAATAGCTAGATCCAATGTTAAAATAATGAAAACAATGAAGAACTAACTCAAACATATCTTTACTTTTTCTTCTACAACAAGTTTTAGAAATCTTAACTCTTCTTTAGAAAGTTTTAAAACTAAATCTTTCGCATAAATAACAACTTAAAAACACCATGAATAGACAAAGATAGAACAAACTTCACTGAGAGGGTATAACTAAATTGGGAAATGTGTAGAGAAATAGTGGATGGATGAGTGATTCCATTGTTAGTTATCTTATTTACTAGTCTAGTAGTTTGGCTTGGTTAACAACATCTTTAAAATCATCTTGGATAATTCGTGTGTGTATATATATATATATATATATATATATATATATAAGCTAGTGGAGCTGTTTCGTAGGCTAGGAGCAGAATTTAATTTTTTTTCAAAATTTTAAAGTTATAAATTATCATTATAAATGACATTGATATCAATTTTTAAGTTGTTAAAATATTATTTGAACTATTTCAATAATATCACTATTTTCATACCAACTAATATATATTAGTAAACATAAATTAGTAGAAATAAAATCTTTTAAATTTTGTATATGTTGATGAAGGAATACATCACACAATTAGTACAACAAACATTACATAGGTGTAGAATAGGATTGAGAAAAAGGCAAAATATAGTGCTAAGTGTGAACTCAATATGCCTAATCCTCTAATTGAGTAAAAATGATTTTTCTCTACAATTCTACTATGAAGATGTTTAACATTTAAAATATTTCTATATCTTTGCACAAATAAAGGAGTATGAATTTTTAAAAGAGTTGATGGCCTTGACTCTAGATAATGAAACAAATGTTAGACCTGTAACATCTCTTAAACCTATACCAATAGTAGCCCTATGTAGTGTCCGTCATTGAGACTTATGAATAGTCATGGTCTATGTCAACCACAATAGTAACTAATGGGATGCCCCTTAGACCATAGGTACAATTGGGACATGATGAGGATTACCATTATCAAAGGGATATTTGATGTAGGAGTCAAAATCAAGAAGAACGTATGATGGTAATGTAGGTGGTTATTTATAAGGATGATACATAATACTATAAATTGTGCCAAGTGCACCATTCACCAATCCTACTTTAGGCTAAAGGTTAATTATGAGCATAACACTTGCACCTTCACATATAAGCAAAGATCACTCAATATCATCACTATAATCATCTAAGATTTTGAATCCATGGGGATCTCTATCTGCTACATAAATAGCAATGGGTTTATGCATTTTTGCAACATCTTCTTATTATGTAATTGGAATTTATCCTTCATATCATACAAATGCATTAATTCTTCAAAACAATCTAATCCACTTGAAGTGAATGGTATGTTCATTCAAGTAGCCAAGAAATTATAGTCTTCATTAAGGATTTTTCCTTCTCTGATATGTATCAATACTTCCCTAAATTTTTGTTGTTGAGGAACAGTTCTAGACTGATGATAAATTGCATCTAAAATAACAAGGATATCAAATGATTGTCAAACTTCTATAATATCTAGATTCTTGGATGGATAAGGTACAACATCAAGCATAGGAGAAATCTAACCCAAATCACCTATTAGTATAACTGATCCTCCTCCACAATTCATTATGATGCTTAAGAAAAATTTCTATTAGTCATCTATTAATGCTCAATAGTAATCTTCCTCCCAAAATGCTCACTTGATCAATTATTATATATTTAACCTAGGAAAGTTAATGTTGTATACTTATCTTTGTAAAGGAAGAGAGTTTTTGTATGCACTTATTCCAATGCTCTAACTAGAATGAATGGTTGTTACATTAATGTTAAATGCAACAACTCCTATGGATGCCATGACAACTTAAGCATTATTTCTTTCATGATAGTATTTCATGAAAGAATTATGAAGTGCACCTATGAAAAATTACTTTCCCATACCAGTTATTCCGTAGATAATCATTCGTAAAGCAGAAAGAACTTCAGTTATTGACTATGAAAATATCATATGCCCTCTAATTTTCTTGTAGCATTTCTTTTACTTTGTATCCAACTTATCAGAATTGTAGGCACCATAGTCATGGTTAATGATAATCATGGACCAAGACGATTTATTGCTAGTAATAAAGCTTGTATTAAAGTTTGCAACTTCCTTTCTTAAGCACTCTAACGTCTAGTCATGCATCATATCAACATCCCATAGGCTAAGCATCTTCAATTATATTATTTGGAAATGACTTGATGATAAGAGATGATGATTGAGGATTTCAAAATCATATTCTACATGATCCTACACCTAGAGAGTTACATCTACAAATTTTCTTTCTTCCTCTAAAGCTCACTTGAGTTCTCCTTTAGTATTAATCTCTAATGCTACATACAGATGTTGAATGGACAACCACTTCATTTCAAACTCTTCATCATTAGAACCAAGATCTTGCTTCACATCTCTAAAAAGATAATTCAATAACAATAAAGCCCAATTGTATTCAATTTATTTTTGTTTCCCTTACTTCGGTGGGATGAGAAACTTGGAATAATCTCCTAATATTATCTAGCTTTGGATGACACAAATTTCAATTTGGGTTGTTCTTATTCTTCATGTTGCAATTATACTCTTTAAAATCTTACAACAATGATACATTCTCCATTAGAAGCAGACATTACTGATATATTTTAATAAGATTTATGTAGTTTTCACCGTAATTAGTTTCATCTAAAAAAATTAGATCTTTTTTATACACATCTTGAGAAACATTGAGTGTGTGGAAAACACAATTGTAGTTTACCAAGGAAAGCTTATACAACATGTGATAAACCTCCATAGCATCAATGTCTCTATCTATAGTAGCATCCATAATGAGCCTTCTATAGACTGATAAAGCATCCTCATGACAATTCCTTGACTCTAAAATTTGTAGCAACATGTCATGAAAAGACTATGATTTCTTCTCTGATTTAGTTTTATATTTTAAGATATATTTTATGACAACATATTGTGACATTATTGGAAGAAAATATGTATTTTCCCTTCATGTTTAAACCATCATTTTGTTATGAAAATTAAGCCTAGAATCATTTTTTCAAGGAACATAAGTAATTTCATTATTATTTTGTAGATCTCTTTGAAGAGTGGATTCTAAAGATAAAGACCAAGGAACATTGTACCTAGAATTAAAAGATATGGAAGCTGAATGTCTATATAATTTTTATTCCAAGATAAAATAAAGTTTACCTACTCTAATAAAAATGAATGCAATGGTGAAGAAACAATAAGGAAATAACAATTCGATTATAATGTGGTACCTACAAAATTCTCTACCATGACATTTTCTTAAGCATGCACTAGGTTTGCAAATAGTGTGTCTTTGAATAGCATTAAGACAATCAACATAATAAGTTTCCAAATCCTATATTGGTCTTATTAGTTTTTTTGCTTAATCCATTTTATGCAAGTACCAAAATTAGTGAAATCAAGGATCATTAAGATACCATTATCTACTAATCTTTTAATTCTTTCCATGGAGATATGATATAATCTTTTATGCGAGAGCTTAGTGGATTCTTCAGTTATGATGCACCTTTTATTTCTAATGTATGAATGTGTAGTTAAAAGATCATATTCAAAATTGAAATATAAAATAAGCTTATACAAACCATTAAAAAGTTTTCTAGAACCAACAATGTTTTTATTTTTAATAATTTTACAACTAGAATGTTCAAAATTGAACATGTATTCAAACTTGACTAATCTAGAAACTAAAACTAAATTCCTAGAAAATGATGGAATGTAAAGTGTATATAGAAGGTCTAAAATGTATCTAGAGTCTATTACTAGTCTAAATATTCCAACTTCCTCCACTTGAGAACACATTTGATTTATTGAATAGATGCTTCATTCATTTCCCTTTGGTTGTCTTAGTTGGAGGAAACCTTAAATGGTAGTGGAAATGCAAATTGTGCAACCAGAATCAATCCACCATGCATTATCACGAGCATCAACAAAATAATATTCATGAAATACATAGGAAATAAGGTTACCTTTCTTTTTAGGCCATTTTTTATAATATTGGCAATTTCCTTTCATGTGTTCCTTTTTCATATAGAAAAAATAAGTAAAGTTTTCATCTTGTTGTTTCATTGACAAACTTGTTTCATTCTTTTCCTTATGAAAATTTTTTCCCTTTTTACCCTTTCTTTTATCTTAAGTGGTTAGATTAGCAATTTCTAGCTTTTCATGCTTAATTCTTTCCTCCTCCTAAACACACATAATCAGAAGTTCATTTACTAACCAACTTTCTTTATGTATGTTGTATGAGATTTTGAATGGTTCATACTCTTTGGGAGAGAATTAAATATGAAGTTAATAAGAAATAACTCAAGGAAGTTAATCCTTAAATATTTTAATTAGGCTACCATATCCCTTATTTCCAATGTGTTTGCACACACCTTTAGTGCTATCTAGTTGCATGATTAAGAGTTTGTTCACGAGAGTGCTGGCTATTGCTTAATTAGACTTTACAAATTGTTCTTCAATAGCTCACATGAAATCCTTAACCTTGATAGATTTAGGGATATAAACTTGAATGTTATTGTTTATATGAGTTTTGATGAACATCATGCTTAAGTGGTTAGATCACTCCCACTAGTCAAAATAACTCTTTTCATTTGGCATACTAGATTCTATGGGTGTTTTAGGCATCTCCACATAGTACGCCAAATCAAGGTCCATCCATATCAAGCTAAGAAGAATTTTATCCCTCAAATCTTCAAAATTATCCCCAATTAATATTGAAACATGATGATTCGACACAAAATTTGTAGGAGTAACTCTTGCTAGAGCAAAAAATACATCACACTAGGAAAAATAGTAAGTATCAACCTCCCTATGGGTAAAGGTTGCATTTGCATGAATTTACATAACATACTTATTAATAAGACTAGCAAGTGTAGAATAAATAATTCATACTTGTGGGCCTAGAAAAATTTATTCAAAACTTACTTCCCTATGAGGCTAAGTAAGCAAACTTACTTCCCTTTGAGGCTAAGTAATTTACTTCCCTGTGAGGCTAAGTAATTTCATCATGTAATTTAAATCTTAAAATAATACAATTGATTTCATTATCATTATGATTAAGGTTTTGTGGCTATTCTTAGATCATATTTCTAGAAAAAATTTTCTTTTGAACATAGTATTACAGAAAATTCATACTTTAATATCCATAACTATTGAAATACTTTCAATATGTATGAAAAAAATTCATATCAATAATCTCTTTTGAATTATTTTCTTTTCCAATAAAGAATTTTAAAAAAAGGATAAATATTATACTCATTAATGACATTAGAAAAGGATAAATATCATACTTATCAATGACATTGCAAAAGGATAATTGTTCATTAACTAATGAAATATGCTATATTCATACGGTAAGGGTAGGAAAAGTGTAGCAGAACAAAATGGTGCATGTAATATCTAATAAAGACTACAACTAAGTAGATTTGTTAAAACCTAGTATTCTGATACCAAATGATAGAAAAATCATTATAGGATCTTGCTATTAATAGTAGCTAAGTGAGTAATAAGAATTTCTATATTGCCCAAGTATTCAAAGATCTAGCTAATTAACAATTGATAAAATAAACTAATTTTATAAATAGACAAGAAATAACTTTGTAGAAATAAAATACTTTCATCCATTCTATAAGAATTCACAAAATCAAATCTAAAAAAATAGCAACTCAAGAGAACACAAAAATTATTTTATTTACCTCTAGTTGTTGTGGCCATAGCAAAGTAGAGAAAAGAAACTTGAACATGAAAAGAAAATAAACTCAGCTTTTAGTGGATCTTCCAACCTCTACCAATTTTATCTTAGTGCTACATCTAACAGAATTTGTAGTTTACAAAATATCATACAATGAGGCTAGGAACTATAGTGACCAAAAACATCAACAATTAGAACATTGAGAGGTTTGTAGGTGCATAACTTGACCCAATGTCTATGTGAGGGCTTGTTGGAGGTGGAGATGGTGTGTCCTAAATGGTCTTGTCAATTGAAAAGGGACGTACCAAATTCATCTAAGGTATAGTATAGTTAGCTACAGTGTAAAGGCCAAATAATGGTAAGCATCAAGCAATATTGGCAGTGTCGATAGAGGTGAGTGTAGTTAAGGGTTTTAGCAAGAAACAAAGGTGTCAATAGGTTGGCATCATCACCGAAATAGGGTTATGCATTAAAATGATAGAAAATGGAAGTAAGATGGTATAAATGTAGGTATAAATGCTAGAAATGCATAGAAACATAGCGAGAGAGAATAGAACACCATCCCAAGTGGGCTTTAGCATAGTCAATTCCAAAAGGGATGAGAAGTTATGCAATGTATAACAACTCTAGTGAACAACATAGTCATGGTCTTGGGGGTGTTTAGCTTTAAAGACTAATTTTCGACCATTGTGTTTATGCTTGATGGGTTGGCTATTGTAGTGTGTAGTGGGTTGTCATGTCCTACAGTGAACTACAGTGGTATGTAACTTTGCCTTTTTCTAGTTCACCAATGTGCTTTGGGTTTGTTGATGCCTTGATTTTTTCCAACTTTCAACTTGTTGACTTGCCCAATTTTCAGATTTGATAACTTCAAATATGTTGTAGGTAGGGGTATTCATAGGGCTATCTTTAGCATGAAATGTGGAGAAAGTACCATGTGGCAATGGGATGGGTGGAACTACATTACCATCCAACTATGCTTTTCATTGAGGCTAGCAGTGTTGTGCTTTGTTGTGCTCTACTACACTCTGTGAGATAGTGAGATTATGACTACACTAACAACTACATGTACGTGTGTCAAGGGAACCAAAATGTATATGAAAAAATGCAACTTTGGAGACTATTATTCTAGACTATGCTCTTCATTGTCTTGTGTGTGATTAAGCATAGTTACAATTTGGGGATAAAATATTGACATAACAAAAATGAATTTTTCTAACTATGCTTGCTAGAGTGAGTCATGGCTAAGATGAATGCTAATGCTACATTGTGGAGGCCTTTGGAGACTGTTCTAGCTGACTACACTTGACTACACTCTAGACTGGGGGAGAGCATAGTCCAACACTTAGAAGTGTTTTGCACAAAATGGCCATGTGTTGACTATGATTTTCATGGGAGGTTGACTACACTCTCAAATGGGGGTGAGTGTAGTTCTAGCACTTATCAAAACTTGTAGAAATTGGATTCTAGTATTCTATGCTTCACTACACTCTAGGGTAGTGGAGAGCATAGTCTTAACACTTCGATAATTTTTTGCAAGAACTAGGTCTTCATGCTGACTATGCTTGACTATGCTCTACAGTAGTGGAGAGCATAGTCTCATCACTTCAAAAAATTTACAATGACTAGCTTGACACTTAGAAAATTTTGTAAAATTGGCCTTTGTGTTGAGTATACTTAACTACACTCTAGGGCAGTGGAGAGCATAGTCTTAGCACTTAGAAAATTCTACAAAAAGAAGTAGTTTTTGAGATAACTATATTCTCTAATAAAATAATTATGCTCTAGAGTAGTGGAGAGCATAGTCCTAGCACTTAGAAAAATTTGCAAAATGTGGCTTCATGCTGACACTTAGGCAAATCTATAGTCAAGATGTTGTAGCCTAAATTTGGTGGTGTTTCATTAATCTCTCTTTGTTGATGTCTAGAGGAGTAGCCTAAGAGACATTGACAAACAACAACAAAACACCACAATAATCCTAGCATCAACATCACTCTTCCACGCATGGTTGGATGTTATCGCACCATGCTCAAGAGTGCTATCAATAGTGGTATGCTGACAATAGAAGGTGTAGGTAATGTGCTAGGGATAAAAGGAGAGTTATGGTGCAAAGAAGATGGCATGATGCTAGATATAGAGTTAGTATGGTTGATGGTGACCATGACACTAAGTTGGCTTATTCTTGAAAATGTTAATCTCTCATCGTAATGCTCATGAGAGTGTTAATGTGGATTCAGGGCTAGACCAATTGTGAAATTGCAGTGTTGTTGATTTGCCTAGGGACATGTTTTTTTTGCTTATTTTTTGTTATAAGGTTAACCTACTTTTGGTTCTACACATTGCAAAATGCTAACTCAAGGGTGCTTTCTATCATGTGGAATATGCATGCCACTAGATGGGATTTGCTTCAATGCTTGTGAAACCATGTCGCATCTATAGGATAGGTGTTTTCTTCTAAGGATGACTTGTGTTACATTTGCTTGGGCTTTGACCAGCTAATAGAGGCTCCCCACTGGATAACTTATGTTATGTCTACCTTGGGTTCTACGATTTGACTTGCAAAGGATGCCAAATAGGCATAGTGTGTAAGAATTACAGTGGTTTCAAATTTTGGCTATGTGGGGAATGTAAGAGTATCAAGACATAGGGAAGGGTGTAGGTAGGCTATAACAAGGTAGTAGGGAGGGATGTGCATACTTGAGTGGCTTAGCTTGTCCAATCATGCACATTAGAGTAATGTGGTGACTTGTTGCTATGATGAGATGCATCTTTGCATGACAACGTGAGCCTTCATCCTACAAACGTAACTCTCAGAAGAGAAGAAATACACACAACACACAATGCAAACAAAATACCAAGGGTGATGATGCTATGAGTGCTCCAAAGGACATACCAATTATAGGTGTTCAAAAACCCATTAAAATGCTAAGGGATGATGATGTTGTAAGTGCTTCAAAGGCCAAACTGATGATAAGTTCTTGAAAAACCATCAAAATGGTAGGGGGTAATGATGCTGCAAGTGATCCCAAGGCTACACTGAGTCCAAGTGCTCGATTCTAGGATTGTAGTAGCCCTACTTGCATCATCTAGAAAAGTTGGAGGGGAGGGGAAGGGGGGAGTTAAAAGTATTCTTACTCACTTGTAGTACTATGCATGACTAACCATGAACCTCATTTAAGATCTTGGTAGATTGTATCTCTACTAGTTTAAGGTCCTACCAGACCATGGTATGCTAGTTTATAGTCCCAGTAGACTACTATGTGCCAATTTAGCATTGTGGTAGATGAATCTTGTGCTAGTTTAGCATCATAGTAGACATGTGCTATTGTGCTAGTTTAACATTGTGAATCAAGGACAAGCTATGCTAGTTTAACATCATAGCAAATGTGTTACTATGCTAGTTTAACATCATAGTGGATGAGTCGTGTAGTTGTGCCAATTTAACATCATAGTGGATGAGCTATGCTAGTTTAATATCATAGCAAATGTGTTACTATGCCAGTTTAACATCATAGTGGATGAGTGGTGTATTTGTGCCAATTTAACATCATAGTGGATGAGCTATGCTAGTTTAACATCATAGCGAATGTGTTACTATGCCAGTTTAACATCATAGTGAATGAGTGGTGTAGTTGTGCCAATTTAACATCATAGTGGATGAGCTATGCTAGTTTATCATAGTGGATGAATTCAATGTATGATGTGTCAGGTTAACGTCGTAGCAGATGGGTTCTGTGTGTGTGATAGTCGAACATCATGGAAAATGCATGTTATGCTAGTTTAACATCATAGTAAATGAGCTATGCCAGTTTAGCATCATAGTGGATGAATGTTGTTCTAGTTTAGTGTTATAGTAGACATGCTATGCCAACTTAACATCATAGTGAATGGGTAGTATGTGTATTCTAGTTTAACATTGTAGTAGAGAAATGCTTTGCTATTTTTACATCATAGCAGATGAGCTATTCTAGTTTAACATCATAGTAGATGAGCTATGCTAGTTTAACATCATAATAGACAAGTGCTTATCTCATTTCGTTGATGTGTGATGTTGTATGTTAGGCATAATACAACTTCAAGTATGAATATCTCACTATATTGGAAAACTTATTTCTATCTTTATTAGCAAGCTTAAATGCTCCATTATCATTGGCCTTAGTGACCGAAGGTAAGAAGATTTGCTTGTGCATAGATACGTTGTGTTGATGCAAAACCAACTAGAAAAACATCAAGTGACACCTATATTAATGAATTTAATATGCACAAATGAATAAAAAGCAATGCAATGAAATTTGTCCAAGTATGCATGCAAGCTATTAAGGAAGGTAAGCATGTTTGTGCCGATTTTAGACCATAGTAGGCTATGTGCATAGTAGCTTTAGGTCTTAGTGGACCGTGGATGTGTAAGACGTGTCATTCCAGGGAAGGTTGACCATGCTTGCGAGTGAAGTTGGCTCAGGCATTCATAGGACAATAAAAGGTTAAACATTTTGGCTAATTATGGATGACTACACTCTCACTCGACTACACTCACCCAACTATGCTCTTCACTGGGTGTCCAATGTGGAGTGTAGTCCTAGGTTGGTGGATTATTAAATAACCCTAGGAGGGTATATAGGTGCATTTTACTATGGGTAAGTTGTCATTTTTCTTGCTTCCAAATGTAAATTCTAGAGCATAGTCTTGCCATTGCAGTTATGCATTGCTAGTGGAGAGCATAGTTGGAAAAATGATGTGCCAGAGTGGATGCTTGCACCTAGGACTAGTGAACATCACTGAAGGGGAGAGGGCACTCAGTTACCTACCATAGGCATGCATGGAAGAGAGGCAATCAATAGCGTTAGCTAGGTACCTTAACTATGCTCTCCCATTTGCTCTTTTTTTATTTTTTTGCCATTTTTCCTTTTCTAGAGGGTTTGGGAGCATAGTTTGTTATGCCTTACCATGGAAATGGCGCTATCATTGTGCACCATTTTTGTGCATTGTGGCAGTAGGGAGGGGTGCAATGGCTAGGAGGGTTTTGATCATTTTATGGGAAATTTAGGAGGGCTTGATGGAATCAAGGGTTTTTTCTTTGCATGGGCATGGGTTCTTCTACATGGGCTATGGGGATGCAAGGGATTTTGATGGATTTTTGGGATGGCTTTCCATGGGGCAATGGGTGTAGCAAGGGTTTGCCCTACATTTCTCCTTTTTAATTTTAATGGAAAACTTTTTGTTTTTGTGGCACAAGCATGGGCAAGGTAGGTATTAGTGTTGTGGTAGTGGCCAAGGGTAGTCTGCCATGGGTAAAGGGCATTACATAATTCTAAAATTATTTTTGAATGTTTTTTGAGATAGGGCATGAAGGTTTAGGATAGCCTAGAGTTAGAAAATATTTGCAATTTTTTGGACTATGCTCTTTATTGAGGTAGTTTGGAGTTAGAAAATATTCACCAAAATTTTGTAAAATGTGCATAATGCTAAACCTATAGAATATAATGCTATGCTTATGAAAATGTGTTGTGTCCTAGTGAGTAGCAAGCACGTTAAATGGAATGGTTGACGTCCTATACCCACATGCCCGAAAGTGTATTGTCAAAATTAAGAATATTTTTACTAGTCCATGTTATATTATATAAATTTTGATAACTTGATAGTTTAATGGAAAAATTTGCATCTACGTATGTATACTAACACTTTTGTTCTTTCCTAGTGGTTGTAGGATGTTGTTGAAGTCTATGTTAATTGTCATGAATCTCGTGGTCATCTTATGCTACATAAGCAAATCCATTCCCAACATGCTTGCACCAGATATGCGGGTGGGTCATCAAGTGGTGTGGTTTTGGCCAAGGGGTCATGAGTTCCTGGAGTACTTGTTGTAGCAGTTTAGTATGGTTATGTGGTCACACATAGTAGTGGATGATGCTAGTTCCATCACAGAGACATTACTACCTAGGGATAACTAGGACATTTTGAGGTTCATATTAGATGAGCTACCACTAGCAGTGATGGGATAGGTGGTTCAATCAGAGGTCCTATGAGCACTCAACATCTATCTAGAATATGATACATGATGGTGCTCACTTGATACAATAAGAACAACACTCTTTTCATCATGCCATAGATGCACATCTTGTTCTAGAACCCACATGGAACTATTTACTACACCGAAGGGTAAGTGCTCTTATAGCTTTCATAGTGTGTCTTATGCTACCTACTCATGTTAGATTAGTAATATATTGTAGTTAATGCTAGGTTTAGAGTTCATGAGGAGGGCCTACATGATGAGGCAGATGCTCTGGCCTTGACCCGTAGTACCTTGGAGGTGTTCTCTTCTAGCTCAAATGTCCAAGTAGTTGTGCTTGAGAAAGTGGGGCTTGATTTGAAGACTTATCTTACCTGATACCTAAAAACATATGGGTGATGTAGGACTTGTGATCGGTTAGATAATAAGTGGACTACTAGTGATATTAACACCAAGGAGATGCTTGCAGCACCACTCTTATCTTTTACCCCATTTTTGCCACTTATGCATCAATGTTTTGGCTTATGTAGTTGCTTGTGTATGTCTGTTAGTTTTCCTTTGCATGATGCTAACATTGTTTTGCCTTTGTTGGAGTGGAGGTTTCCTTAGGCAAGGTGACTGTGATTAGCATAGGCCACGTAGAGTCCACCCTCATCATGAAGTATGATGATGTGAAAGGTGTAAAGCATTAGCTATCCCATAAAGCCTTAGATGTATTTATTGCTCAACTCATGTATGCAAGGTTGATGGACCTATTCTTAGCCCTTAACTTGAGTATGTTGATGGTCAAAATGTTCATCATTATCAACTCTCTTAGTAGTGACATTAGGTAGTTTTTTACCTAGGTGTGCAGTGTGAGGGTAGTGCTCACACTCATTGATGGCCTTCTTTGTCAACCTCTTTCGTCACCTCATTGATGGCTTGATGATTATTAATATGGCTAGAAAGGAGGTGAACCATAGAGGGGATATTGAGGATTGGTTAGGGGAAACTTGATCTTACAATAACATACTAATTAAGGATGTGCTTGTGCCTAAGGTGTGGAAGCTCTACCCTCTATTTTGTGCTCACACCTTTGTAAAGTTTCTCTTCCAAGGAAAGATTCTTGGGGTGGAGTAGGTGCAGGTGGTGAAGGAGGTGCTACTGGAGGGTATAAGGTTTAAATAAGTTACATATATTGCCACTAGCTTGCATGTAGAGATCTCTAGGTTGTGATTCAACCTCTAGGCAAGGTCCTACATATAGTTTGCATTCTTCATAGGATACTTAAAAAGGTTTGCAAAGCTCTTAGTTGTGTGCGATGGTGGGTGATGAGTTGTACAAGACCATGAGCAACTCTCCTAGCCATAGACTAAGCACATGTTTATGACTACATGCATGTAGGATTCCTCAGATGGGATCAATGAGTCACTATCCATAATAACTAAGGGTACCATGGGGAAGTCATATTACTTGTGTGATGGCATGGGCAAGGGTCCCCCAATTGGCATTGGGGATGTGACTAAAATGAATTGTTATATTGTAGAGATGGTGGGGCCATCTAAGGCCAAGATTAAGAGGTCACATCTTATAGACGATGTTACCTCTAAGGCTTGGAGGCCAAGTAGTAAGAGGATTCATATTAGGCTTAAAAGTTTATGCATAGAGGTTGCAGGTTAGTATGTGTAACTTGTTAGATTCATATATTGTATTACTGTATGTTTATGTTTTTATTTTTTTCTTTTATGTTATGATGTTAACTAACTAGTGACATGCATATGTGTACTAATCTACTATGTATGGTTATGAGTTAATCATAGAGATAGGAGAGAGGGCTACCAGAGCAATGGCTAAGGTGGTAGCAAAACCAGAACCTCCTCAAGTTGAGGAGTGGAAGGCTCATGGGGATGTGTTACCTAAGGAAGTAGAGACTCTTTGATAGTTGGAGGAAGAGGGGTTGATCCACCCCACTAGGGGTGATTTTGATAGCCTATTTGATGGTGTGTAGCTAGGTGAGCCTGCTGGACTCATGCCTAAGCACTTGTTAGGTAATTAACTTGGATTTTCATCTATTATTGCTTTCTTGCTCTAGCATCTTTAGCTATTCAGTTATATGCTAATTGCATCATTTTGTTATAGCATTAGATGTCTTCACCAGTGGTCCCACATCTACCTACTACATGGAGCCATGGGTAGACATGCCAAATAAATTCACCTTCATGGAAGGAATCATTAAGGACAAGGTGGACTACTTACAATAGGTAGATCCTAAGCTCAATATGTGCATGATGTTGCTTTACTATGTTGCTATACTACTTGCATGCTTAGTTTTTGGCTAAGGTTGATTACTTGTTGCATGCCTATAGGTCCTAAGATTTAGTGGAATCTGAGCAAGGTGGCCAAGGTGGATGTCTTTCCTAATCTCCCTCTTAAATTTGTTCAACTATCTCATTGCATGTACAAGACATCAAACAAGTGTGTGCTTTCCTATGTGAAGGCGTTATGAATCTACAAGTGCTTGAATGAGCACTTGTGGAAACACATGCATAAGTTATAGGAGAGGGTGGCCAACTAGGACATGAAGATCAATGATCTTTAGTGTAGATATGACTTCTTGGTAGCTAGGTCTCAAGAACATAGCACTTGGAATACGTTTAAGATAGAGTATTCCTAATATTGGATAGCTCTTAGAGGCAAGAATGAGGCCATGTGAATACTGATTGAGGAGTGGATGTAGATGGACTTACTTGCCAAGAAGAACCAAGATTAGAAGAATTATAGCACAAAGGTCTACTGGTGGGGGTAAATACAAAAGAACCACAAGAACCAATATAAGCATGAGCATGATGTGTACCTGTGATGGTACAAGGAGGAGTTTACCAAACACCACTACCTTGAGATGTTTTCTAAGGTGATTGGAAAGAGGTAGGTGTATGATTTATTCATGCAGCACATGGTGGTAAATGACTCTCTTGAGATGTAGGTTATTACTCCTCCTAGAGAGGCTTCTTCTACTACCTTTTTGATGAAGCTACCCACATGGATCTCCATGGAGAAAGGAAAGACCCTTGTGGGGATTGACTTTGGCCAAGAGGACTAGAAATAGCTTTCCAAGGTAAAGATTCTTTGATGCTTGAAGGTTGGCCTTGGAAAGTTTCCTCCAAAAGACATTGATGTGGAACCCTCTTAGGTTAGTTTGGGTTTTTATACTTATTGTTTTTTTTTGTTTTGAGTTATCTTGTATCATGTAGGTTTTCTTACTAATAGTTCCTATTTGATATGGTTATGGTGGTAGGTACCAGAAGATGCTATGGGCCACAGTGACGTGGTGAAGGAACAAGAACCTCCACCCTCACCTAGGACCACTGGTTGAGCATGACCTGATCTACCCTTGCTATTTGACTTTTTTTTTATTATTGCTATACTTTTGCCACATGATGCTACTTAAGCTATGTACTAATATTTACATGACATCTAATGAATATATTTGCTATATGTCATGTGTAATGTGTAAAGCTTTTTATATGCTTATTTTCTATGCCATGAATTAATGTGTTGTGTTAGCAATGATACTGTGACTAGGCCATTGTAAATCTAATGCTAGTTTAGGGCCATAGTGGGAAGGCCAATGCTAATTTAAGGCCATTTTGGACTACTGTGATGGCATAAAGGTGATATTTTAAGGCCATTTCAAGCCATCTGTGCTAGTTTTAGGGTGTTTCAAGCCACAATGATAGTTTTGCACCATTTCGGGTCATGCATTGCCAGTTTAAAGCCATGGTAGACCATACATCACCCGTTTAAGGCCATGGTTGATCATCTATTGCTACGTCTTATTTTTGTAATTTTAGTTTTTTATGATTTTATGTTCTTTGATGTCTTTTATGCATGAAGGAAAATGCATTAAAGAAACACTAATAAAAATGTAAACTAAGCTATCAAATGTGTAGGCAATGCAGATGGTAAACTAAGTGATTAAACTAAATGCAAATAATGTGTTATAGTTCTAATGTGATGTAAATGGGGAGTAGGATGTAGGGTGTAAGGAAGCGAATAGTAGATGAGTTCCTAGTGAAATGCCACAAATTTTTGGGTCTTGATGTCTTGACTACAAATTTGGCTAAGTGTCAAAACAATGGCAATTTGCCCAATTTTTTCTAAATGTTGAGTGTAGTTAGCTCCAACTACTAGTTTTGCAAAAAAATTTCTAATTAGTAAGTTATGCATCCCCCACATAACATGGGGCAAGTATATCAAGTTGTAGAAATTTTTCTAAGTGTTATGCTATTGTCTATCACTATAGCTATTACACTCTAGCACTATAGTTGTTACGCTCAGCACTATAACTACTACATTATTTCCACCTACCACACTACCACATGGCACTTGATTTGCATTTTGGGTTAGCCCTAGCCCTATAAATATCCCTGTGCCTCAATATTTTAGGGGTTGGGCTTTCATTCTTCATCAATGGGTAGTTCGCACTTTCATTTAGCATTTGGCATTTTGGCATCTTCGCAATTAGCTTCATGGATGAATAAGACCTAGAGTAGACCACATTGGAAGAGAGGCATAACTGCATTACACAGTACACTGTAGCCTTGTTGTAGCCCTGTAGAACCTCACATGCTACGTCATAGTGACCAACCTTGTAGGTACGGTTCATCATGGTAAGCACCAAACTTCATGACCTAACACCACCAAGATTGTGACTATGCTCCCATTGCAATTGTTGTATACTATATACCTTCTAACACCCTTTCAGAGGTAACTATAATGCAATTTAAGGTGGTGTTCCATTTCTTTCTTCCATTTCTAGCATTTCTTGCATTTTTCTTACATCTTTTTGCATTTTTAATGCATCATCGCACTATACTATGCTTAGGTGATAGTCTCCACAAGTTGACATCCTCATTTTGGTCAAAACCCTTGGCTATGCTCACCTTCATTCCATGGCTATGCTCGACATTTAGCATTTTGAAATAGTACTTTGACACTTAACACCATTTCACATCACTTGCGTTTGCATTCTGGCTAACCATGCCATCCTTGGTTGCACCCACCACCTGAGTTGCACCTGGCAAAGTCCCTATTCAATCGACAAGACCATTTAGAGTACTCCACCTCCATTTCTAGCAAGGCCCTTGAATAGAGGTTGGATTAAGGCTATGTGTCTGTTAACCCATCGGTGATTCCAACCATTGATGTTTTCTATTGTTATAGATTGTGGTGAAGGAGGTCCTCATCATTTCCTTCTACATTTTTTGATTATTGTCTTACATGCTCTCTCCACCACTAGTTGGTGTAGGTTGGACCCCATTGTCAATTCCCTTGGATCCCTACTAGACAAAAGCTAAAGCATATCTTTGGCACTTGACCAAAATTCTGGGTGCTCAAGAGAATGTATTTAGCTCTTAACATAAAGAGTGTAGTTGTCTCCAGCGTAGTAAGCGTAGCACCAGAGTTAGCCATTTTTAGTAGCTTTCACAGTTAGCATTTTTTTTACATTTCCATACTTAGTATTTTTTGTGCATTTTTATACTTAGCATTTTTTTTCATTTTCATACTTAGTCATATTTTCTATAGTTTTACACTTAGTTAATTTTTTGTATTTTCCATACTTAGACATTTTTTTCCATTTTTACACTCAGCCATTTTTCTAGTACCAGCAGACTTAGTCATTTTTAAGTAGTTTTTAGAGTTAGCCATTTTTTGCAAAGAACAACTCTCACAACTCAATCTATGAACATGAATCTAGATTAACCTTCCATGTTGGTGTCTAACACATTTGAAACCATAATCCATCTAAAGTGTGCTGGGTTAAGCCATGAATAATACAATTTTGTTTGTGCCAAAATCCAAGCAAGATTTCTAGTGGATTTTCTTGACTTGGAGGTAAAAAAAGACTATGAATAAGTCCACTAGATGGACAAGAGTACAATTCATCCTTGTTTGACATAATTCCATTCAAAGGGTCCTATCACCAGCTATTGTTCCAAATTATTTGTGTAAATAAGCATGGTACAAGGAAAACCTATGAATAAGCCTCACAGGAGCAAGAAGATGAGTTTGGGGTTCACTTTGAATGTAAGAGCCCCCTCTACACTATCTTCCAATAATCACTCCCTAGTACGATCCCTCCTCGATTCAATTCACCTATCCTCTTTAAGATGGTGATCATGGAAATTTAACCTTTCTTGCAAATGACTACTACATTTGTCCAACCCTATGCTCATATAGGGGCCACCTTACAACCCCATACAACTCAAGCGTTCTACGTTCTTCTTGTCTCATTGGCATCCATAGTGTCCATCCAACCCACTTTGTGTGGCCTATCGTAGTCACCACATCCATTTAGGTGCTTGCTAGTCTCTGGCAACACCAAGGCCCATATACCTCCAAATAGACTTAGTAGTTAACGTGAGTATGTGTGTGTGCTATTGCAGTGTGCTATTATGAAAAATGAAAAGATCAGGCTTTGTGTAAAACTATAAATGACTTATCTTAAAGAGATTTAGGCAACTTTGCAAAGTATTGTGAGTTGTTGAGAGTTTTTGTTATCTTCAATTGCCTATTCTATGAGGTTATTATAATACCTACCTGTAACAAATAAATTTTTGCAAAAAAATTTGAGCCTAACTCTATGAATTTTCTTTTAATTTTCCCCAGAGAAAGAGATAGTTCCACAAGAAAACTAGAAATAGAGCTAGATTCAATGGAAATAGAAAGAAGAGAACAAGAAAGCAGATTTGTGTAAAGATATCAAATGTTTAAAAAGGTAAAATGATAAGAGTAAATAATTTGCAATAGAGATATTCTAAATTCAATAACTATGAGTTGTTCAAACTTTCAAGGCTCAAATAAGCAATTTCTTCAAGATAATCCTACTATGCTACCAAAAAATTGCTGCGTAAACTATCATGTACGAGACTCCATTTTGGATAGATAATGCATGTTAACAATTGCATTCAACAGAACCTTTAAAATACTTGACAATTTTTGATTGAAATATCATTGAGATTAACTTTAATGATAAAAGAAGCTATTCTAGTCCTATCAAAATACCAAATATTTTTTGAACTCTCTTGACGATTGAATGGTTCAACAGCTTGACTAGATGTAGAGGCTCTCTTACAACAATCTCAATAGTAGTTCTTATACATTGCACAATAATAAAATTTACTACTAAAATATTCTTAAGGCTTTCAAACACAAGCTCTTCTATGGAAACATTTTAGTAGAAATTTTCTATCATGCAACAAGAACAATAAGAGCAATCTAAAAATCTCAAAATTACTTGCCAAACATGATACTATCTAAACCACTAGTTAAACAATTTAAATGAAATAAAAAATAAACATAACTCATAGGACTATGACAAAGAGGCTGAAATGTTGTCTTTAACAAGTCATCTTACATGGAATCTTTCACAATTTCTTCTTTTCTAATGCTCTTTCCAAGACCCAAGGTGAGACCCTGTAGTGTGATATCTTTCTTCTAATCCCTGAAGCCTTTTTATAGGGTCTCATAGGTAGTTAGATATTCCAAAATATCTTGGGTAATTTCTCTCCCAAGTAAGGAAGTTATAACTTACCCAACAAGTTAGGAGATATTACTTGCCCAAAAAGTTAGGAAGTTAAAACTTATACATGAAGTTAGGAGAAAATCATGCTAACATTGGCATGTTTCTTTTCAAATATATATATATTTTTATAATTCAGAACCTAAATAATAATTTTAAGAAATAATGCCAAGATCTCCATAATATAAGCGCTCCATACAATTGTCATTTTATCTTTTTTAGGATTTTAATTGTCAAATATCATCACCCACTATGTACAAAGCCCTAGTAATTTTCATGAACAAGCAGCAATAAGAAAGTAATTCAACATCCACCTTAGTGTAGATGTTGGTGGTGGTGGCTGCATGGTCTTTCAGATCAAGAAAGCTGATCCTTGCAAGCTTATATAAATAAATCATTTGCGTTTGCACCTTTCTATACCTTATTATCTTCAAACTCAATGTACTAATAAATTTTTGTTGCATGGATTACAAGTGATATTTACGAGAATGGTGGGGAGCAAATAACTGGTCAGTCATTCTTCAACTACTATCTTATTTCTTTGCTTCCTTGTCCCTGTGAAAAACCCGTAGAAATGGATACATGCTTTGCCCCATTCCAAGTGCCAATCTCAGCCAGAACTAGACATCAACTGCCACCACAAAACAAGGCCCTGCTGCTACGTCTAATAATGTTGTCATGTGGTGTTCAGTTGCTGCCACCATGTGCCATCTCTAAGAGCACCCCAGTATATGGAGGCCAGGATGCTAGAACCTAGCAAGATACATGCACATTTATAGTAGAGGCGGGTCTGAGCTCTAGAATGCAAAGGTTGTACTGGGTAGGGCTTTGGGCACTGTCATGATGTTGCCCTTAATCAAGCTCATGTAGTGCTACTGGGCCATCTCTAGAAGAGCGGGCTGGTAGGGCAAGTCTGAGAAGCCATGCCACGTCTCCTACAACTTGGAACTCGGTGCCCAGATTCATGCATAGATCATGAAAATTTGGATTTCGTGAGCATGTTGTTTTTTACATTAGGCTTTATCAAAACTTATTCAAAATTGGAGCTAATCGAGTTCATAGGGGAAGTGTTTGACGAAATGCCTGAGCAGAATGTAATGAACTGGACCAACATGATTGTAGAGTATGGCTGCTGTGGTAATGATAACTCTAGTGACGACGCATTGGCACAACTGTTAGATAATCCCATTTCTTACATTTTATATGAATGTTTCTTTTTTTTAAGGGCATGTATTATTTAGAGTTATGCCATTGAATAATGGATTGCTATGCTCAGCTTTGATTGGTATTGTGAAATTTGGTTCAGATACTATGGTCCCTTGCAATAATGGAGAGCACTTTCTTCATCATGTGGAATTCCACTTTTTCTTTTCGATTACAGAAAAAAATATCATGCTTGCCAAGAAATTTTAGATGATGTATTCCTAAATTTTACAGGAGAAATAACTTCAGCTTGCATCGGACTGCTAAATTCGCATTGTTGTAGAGATATGCTTTCCAAAAATGAAGTGGATACAAAACGAATTTGACTTGAAATGCTCTTTGATTTGGTATAGATTTATATCATATAAATGATGTGTATAGAAATTGAACTTCCTTCATAATCTTGCTAGACATTGGTTAGTTGTGATAGAGATGAAAAGCAAGCATTCAGATTATCTAGATATTCATTAGTAAATCCCAGTGGATCATAATATATATATATATCTATATTGTTGCCTTGTGAAATGCAATGCTAATAATTATAGAGGGAAAAAAACATGTTTGTGGTCCTGTACTCATTAGTGGAGACTTGTAAGCCTGATTGAGGAATGATGCTCCTATATTTTTTTCTTAAATTAAAGGAATGTTGTTATTAACTGCATTTTAACTCTTATTCTTTTTCTCTCAAACTGAAACTTTTGCCACTTCTTCAACTATCAAACTACAAAAACCTTTAACCAATTTTATCATGCCAACCTATTCCATGAAATGGACAAAATGTGCCAACATTTCTACCCCACTTTAAAAGCTTAAAGAAATTTATGCAAGCCCCATTCTAGAACTAAAATGTACTGAAACTTTTATTAAATTTTTATAGCAGAATAGATAAATATTTTTGGATGAAAATTCCGATCAAACATAAGGTTTGGTGGTATAAAAACCTCATTCCTAAAAAATAACAAATTGTACATTATCAAGTCCTTTATCCATGGACTATTCTTGAGATGGGAACAAAACTATGAGGGTTACTTTGGTAGGAATCCTCATATCTCTAACTTTCTCATAGGCAATTTCTGATGTGATGAAGGATGTTCTATTATTTTCTGGCTTGGTGGAGCTTCCAACTTGATTTGCTGGAGCTTTTTCTTCAACAATCTTCTCATCTTCTTTTTCAAACAAATTCTTCTGTTCTTCCTAATTTTGTCCTTCTTCTTCTTCTTGGGACACAAAGGCTTTTTCTCATGAATCTCCATTGATTGGTTATTCTTCTTCCCTTTCCTCTTCTTGGGTGCAATTTTGATATTGTCCCCAAATATTTGATTCTATCTCTAAACCTCTTGTGAGGAATGAGAATTCATCAGCCAACCAAGTCATGAAAGGACACTCTTTAGGTGATCCACATGCTTTAGCTTTCAAGTAAGCCTTTAACACATGTTCTGGGCAACATCCCATCACATAAGGAATGAAAGGCTTTCTCATTATTCTCCCAAAATCTATCTTCTCTTTCAAATTAGCTCTCTCTTACGTTCTGTACTCAACTTGAATTGGAAGATGTGGAAATCCTAGGCAAACCCCCCTCTTTTTATAGTAGCTAGAAATTTAAATTTTCCTCTAAGAGTCTTTAACCAATTATCTCTCTTTTTGTGCATTCTAACCACTTTTCAAAATATTCACTAAGTGGTGGGTGAGTCACCTTCTCCACTTGTCACACATGTAGGTTTCCACTTGTTTCACTTGTAGGAATTAACTTATAAAACTAATTTATAATTTAAATAAATTAATCCTAAATATATTTATTATTATAATATACTATCTAATAATCTAACTATATACCAATAGCATAATTAAACATAATAATTAATACTATACTGCTAGTAATATAGTATATACATATATTACTTTTGTGTAAGGATGTCTTCAAGTTGTATGTAATTGTCCAAAATAATGTTTTATGTGCAAAACATTATATAGAAATTGCAATTCCATGCCACCAAAAGTTGATAATTTGTAGGTATCCTAAGACAATTTCTTTGTAATTTGAAATGGACCAATCCACGTCGATGTAAACTTATTAGGTTTCTTCATATTCCATAATAGGACAAGGTCTCCTATCTTGAAAGTTCTTTTTAGAGCTCTCCTATCAAACCATCTTTTAACTTGAGAGGTATTCTGTAACAAATTATCCCTTGCTTTATCTACTTCAGCTTCTCTTTTAATAAGCAAAGTCATGAAACTTATATCTTTATCAGTATTTTCACTATATCTTTATACAAACTTAGAAGCTGAGCTTACAATCTTATTTGTAATTCTTGTTGGAAAACCAGAAACTAACTTATATGGTGATGTCCCAATAGCTCTCTTAAATCTAATTCGATCTAACCATAACATGGATTGTAGATGATTGATCCAATTTCCTAGATTCTCATCCATCAATTTCTTAATATAAGCGATAAGCTTTTTATTAGTAGATTCTGCTAGGCCATTTCCTTGGGGATAATAGTTTGATGACAAAAATAAGAAAATAAATTTTTCTAATGCCCATTTGATAAACTCTTCAGATTTGAATGTCGATCCATTGTCTGATACTAACACTTTAGGTAGACCAAATCTACTTAGAATGTGGTCTCCTAGAAACTTAATCACATTTGATGCTGAACGTCCTCTTTGAGCCTTTGCTTTAGACCATTTAGTGAAATAATCAGTAGCTGTGTGAATAAACTTGTGTCCGACTCTTGAAGGAGTAATTGTACCAATAAAATCCAAATCCCATTGCTGAAATGGTCTATCTGCAACTATTGTCTTTAAAGGGGCTTTTTCCTTTTTAATTTTGGACCCATGAATTTGACATTTATAGAATTTTTAAATCTTTGAACTAATGTCTTGATACGTGGAAGGCCAGTAATATCCATATCAAAGTATATGTTGCATAGTGGACTTAGGGGATTCATAAAATAAATTCAAATGATCATGAAATTGTTCCAAAATGAAACTAATTTCATCATTATGAACACATTCTAATAATACCCTTTGAAAATATTTTCTATATAATATACCATCTTTAACAATGAATCTTCATGCTTTTTTGAAAAAAGCTATTTTTGACTTGTAGTTAAATTATTTAGGATTTTCCTTGTATTAAGAAATTTGAGAATTTTATCATACCAATTCTTTTCATGGGTGTCAAGTGTACATACTTCATTTTCTCTGGCCATTAACTTGGCTAATTCCATTCCCTTAATTTTTTTGCATATTTCCAATAAAAATCTAAAACTTTCTAACTTTATAAGCCATTTTCCTTTTTTTAACCCAATCTCATTTTGGGCTAGGAATCGCTTGATGGTGGGTTCAATTAGCATAATGTGGACTAATGAAGTTTTCAAATAATATTTAAAATGCTAAAGTGATTTGATGACTACAAGAGCTTATTTCTCTAAGTCTAAATAATTTAATTCTAAACCTTTTAACTGATACCCAAAAAATCCAATTGGTTCATCTTAACCTTTATCATCCTTTTGTGTTAAAACAACATCGATAAAATCATTTGAAGTAAAAGAATATAACCAAAAATCTTCTTTTAGCCTAGGCTTTACCAAATATGGAGCTTCTTGTATAGTATTTTTAATTTCCAATAAAGCTCTCTTTGATTCTAGTGTTTTCTCTACTTGGACATCCTTTTTTAGCATATGCATCAAAGGTTTGGTAATTTTAGTAAACCCAGGAATGAACTTTTTCACAAATTTTATCTTCTCAAAGAAAGATCTAAGAGATTTCTTACTTGTGGGATGCTCAATATTCTGTACTTTTTGGATTCAAGAATTGTCTATGGAAATTCCTTCTTGACATATCACATGGCCTAATAAGATTCCAGATTTAACCCTGAAGATACAGTTCTTAGGATTTAATGAAATACCAAACTCACGACATCTATCAAAAACTTGCTGGAGATGATTAATATGATCTTCTTTTTTTCTTGAGAATATTGTAATATCATTCAAATAAACTGCCACAAATTTTTCGAATAAATCCTTAAATGTTAAATCCATTTCTCTTTGGAAGTAGCTCTAGCATTTGACAATCCAAATGGCATTCTTTGGTAAGAGAAAGTTCCTCATTTAGTGATAAATGGTATTTTGTATCTATCATTCTTATCTACCATGATTTGATTATAACCTGAGAAACCATGTAAAAAAGAATATACTTGACAACCTGAGACTTTAATCAGCATCTCATCAATTCTTGGAAGTGGATACTTATCCTTTTTTGAGGCATCATTCAAATTTATAAAGTCTACACAAAGCCTTATATTACCATTTTTATTTCTCACTAGAATGAGGTTAGCAAGCCATGTTGAATATCGTACTGGATATATGATTTATGCTTGCAATAACTTCTTGATTTCGGTTTCCATAGCTAGTTCAAATGATGGATTAAATTTCCTTTGTTTTTTATTGACTATTTTACAACCTTCTATTAAAGGAATTTTATGTGTCATCACATCTGGTATAAAAAATTTAAGATCATCATAAGACGAAGCAAAATTGTCCAAATTATTTCTTAGACATGTTAACAAGTTTTTCTTAAAACTCAAATCTCTTTCTTTTGTAACATTCAACATCTTTGGCATCTTGTCTAATCCAAAATTCACTACCTCGAAAGATTGACTATCTGGGTTTTGTATATCCTTTCCAATAAGTAAATGCTTCTTGAACTCATGTTCCAAGTCAATCATCCTTCTTGGAATGAAATTAGCTTTGGAGTGTGATGACGTTTTAGGTATCAGTTGATCCTCAAATTCTTGTTTGTTTTTCATAAATCTTAGTACTTTGTCATCATCTTCAAATACTTGTAAATGTCTTATGTTATTTGGTACTAATGGCTAATGTTCTTCTTCACCCATTACATTTTTGTAACTTTCTATTATTTTCATATCCAATGTTGAAGATGCCTTTGCCAAATCATCTGCTATAAGACTCTCTGCTTTGTTTATATGCTCTATTCGACAATGTTGAAACTGATCTAACATCTTACAAGCAAGTTGCTTATAAGGTCTTAATAATAAGCTCTTTACTACAAAGTTACCCTTTACTTGTTGACAAAATAATCTTGAGTCTCCTTTTATAGTGATTAGTCTAATCTTTTTATCTAGATCTATTCTTATACCAATACATAAAGCTTCATACTTAGCTTTGTTGTTAGTACACAAGAAAGATAGATGAATTTCTTTGAGTCTTTCAGGTGAAACATTCCTTAATATAACTATACCAACTCCTACACCTTTTGAATTACATAAACCATCAAAGTATAACTTCCATTTATCCTCATTCTTTGAGTTTTTTTTTCAGAACCATGATTTTCTAGGAGTGTACAAATTTTCTTTTCAACACCACCTTTTCAACGATTTTACTTTTTCCATTTGAAGTAATGTTATCAATCATCAAATATTCACTATAGATGTATATTTTATTTGGTTCTCCTTTCCAAGGTAGCCAAATGTGAGAATAATCTGTTGATATGTAACCTGAGAAATTCTTGCTCCAACTTCTACTCAATAAGAGACTATGTGAATCTGGTATACCTGCCACTTGAATAGTTACTCTACTTCTGACGTGGGATTCAGAAGAAATTTTTAATAGAACATTTGGTAATTGACCCACGATCTCCAATCTACTTTTATCCACTTGAATAATCTTTTTATTTGATTTTTCAGGAATTAAACCGAGTTTCTTACATATAGACAATGGCATTATAGTAGACGTAGCTCTAGAATCAACCAAACAATTATGTAAGTATTTATCCTTTAATTTCATTGTCAAAAGAAAAGGAGGAGCTTTCTTATCATACGATGTCTTTAATTTCTCATCATTATTATACACATAACTTAACTCTAATTCTCCAAGTCTCCTTTTACCTTTAATGAACTCTAAAGCCTTTCTTTGTTGATCTCCTATTTGAAGCAATTGATAATAGCTAATATTGGCCTTGACATGTTTAAGGTCTTCAATCAAATCATACTTTCCATCACCAATAAAGCTTGGGTTCTTTATCCATTTATTAAAAGACTGATTTGGAGTACTTTTCTCTACTTGATTGTCTTTACCTTTATTCCTATCTCTTCTGTTTGGATCAAAAGCTTTTCTCTTAGTAGATGGATTAGTAATAACATTTGGGGGTCTAGAAGTAGTTAATATTTCTTTTGATCAGAGAATATATCCATTTTCCTTAGTATTATTACATTCTTAATCTAAATACATATCTTTTTCAGAACCTAATAGAGAATAAGTATCGCTAGATCCATTGTTAGAAGATTTATTTGCATAATGAACACTAGATAATTCATTATTAGATTCAATATCAAGAATGTTGGATACAATTAGGACACTTTCATCCTCATCTTCTACTAACATAGTATCTCGATGTTTATGCTTTCTATTTTTCCTTCCTTGATATTAACTCTTGCTAAGGCTTTTTCAAGCTTCACTATTTTGTTAGACATATCTCTCATTAATTGTCCTTTTTCAGATTCTACTTTTTCATGTTCTTGCTCTATCTTAACATGAGATGAACTTGTTAAAGCTTTAAATTGAGCTAAATCTTACATAGGAATTATAACTCTTTATCCTCTTTTTTGAATTGCAATATTTTCTTCAGAATTCAAGTTCAACTTTTTTTCTAATTGTATAGCTTCACTAAAGTAATCATTTAGTGTAGTTAAGTTTGGAGTTCTCCTTAACCAAATTGAAATGTTATGGTTGACAACCTTAAGATAAGTTTCTTTAAGCATTTCTTCTGATGGCCTATATTGTCTTTAAAAGAGTAAACAAATTCATTGAAACTTGATGTTAAAATATCTAATTAACTCTTTAACTCCTTGCTTAGCTTGTATCAGCTCACGATATAGTTGTTGTTGATCTAATTGATTACCAAACTAGATTAAGAAAATATTATTCATGTCATCCCAACTTGTAATACTATTACTTGGTAAGTTCAAATACCAAATCTAAAACATATCCTTTAAATTTGATACAAACAACCTACAAACTTGATCTTGATGTTGAATATTTGCATGAGCTAAAGCTAACTCAAATATGTGAATATATTTTTCAGCTAAATAAGATTTTCTAGGAATGAAAGGATTAGAAAAATATTTGTAAACTACCTTAGGAATATCATTGTAATTTTGAAATCCTAATAGTGTAACTCTTTGCCAAGGATTTTCCATCCTATTCCTTTGGATAGTTGAACTCTTAGACTTTCTAAATCTTCTCTTATAAATCGATAAACCAGATATAATGAGTGATATTATTGATCTTCTAATTTTCACTCCACTACTTGTTCCCAATTTAAAAACTTTCTTTTGTTCTTCTTCTGATGAAGAATCTATCTTATAATCAAGAATATATTTTGAAACTTTTAAATTTTCCAAACTATCAATCTTCTTGGTCATGAACTAAAAATAGTATCTAATTTCTTAAGCCTTTATAGTAACAAAGAATGGCTAATGTGCTAAAATTATAAGGCTTATGAACTTAGAGGGTAAATTTTCAACCCTCCTTCTAGCACTAAAAGAACTGTTGGCGATCGTTTGGGATGTGACCACCAATGAGTGTTCTCGAATAGGATTTAGGTGCTTGCTGGTCCTTGGTAATACTAAGGCCTAGTTACCTCCAAATAGACTCAGTAGTTAATGTGAGATGTGTGTGTGTTGTTGCGTTGTGTTGTTGCAAAAAATAAAAAGATTGGGTTGTGTGTAAAACTATAACTGACTTATCTTAAAGAGATTCAACCAACTTTGCAAAGTATTGTGAGTTGTTGAGAGTTGTTGAGAGTTCTTATTCTATTTGATTACCTAGTTTATGCAGTACTTATAATATCTACTTGTAACAAATAAATTTTTGCAAAAACATTTGAGCACAACTCTACGAATCTACTTCTAAGTTTTCCTAGAGAAAGAGATAGTTCCACAAGAAAACTAGAAAGAGAGCAAGATTCAATGGAAATAGAAAGAAGAGAACAGAAAAGTAGATTTATGTAAAGATCTCAAATGTTTAAACAAGGTAAAATGATATGAGTAAACACTTCACAATAAGGCTATTCCAAATTCAATAACTATGAATTGTTCAAACTTCCAAGGCTCAAATAAGCAATTTCTTCAAGACAATCCTACTATGCTACCCAAAAATTACTGCATAAACTATCACATACAAGACTCCATTTTGGCTAGATAATGAATGTCAACAATTGCATTCAATAGAACATTTAAAATACTTGACAATTTTTGACTGAAATACGACTGAGATTCA